>VMRN01000319.1:6571-55968 GCA_010277015.1 Poeciliopsis turrubarensis
TTGAAGCGTGTTTTGTTGACATACGACACATGTTTGGACCACAAACAGTTGTCGTTTGTGGTCCAAAATGGCCGACTTCCTGTGATGCTTGCACTATGACATTAATCATAAATTTTGAGTGACTCGGGGAGCTCTACAAGTGTACCAAATTTCATGCGTCTACGATGAACTAAGGGAACAGAAAAGGGTCCTCGGTGGCGCCGTTGAGCCGTTTCATTTGCGATTTTTGCGACGACCTTAAAATATGAAATTTTGAAACTCCCTTGACGCGTCCGCCAAGTTTGGTGAGTTTTTGAATATGATAAAGCTAAATAAATATAATTTGTTTTTGCAAAACTGTGGATTAACACTGAAGTTAAGCTGCCATCTTGGTCAGGAACCAGAAGTCCGACTCATGGTCATTCTCACTCCTGGTTGATTTTGCAACCTTCTCTGTGCTGCTGAATTATAGTAATGATGGAAAAAGTCATTTTTTCAGATTACTGGAAAAAAAAAGTAACACTATTTATTGACTGCTGTTACTTTCATCACTGATAATTATCAAAAAAAACAAAATTCACGTGATGTTTTTATCTTCCAGACACCGACAGGAGAAGAATTGTGATCCTCGGAAAAACTGGATCTGGGAAAAGCAGCCTGGGAAACACTATATTTGGAGGAGACGAGTTCAATGTCTGCCATAAGGCCATCTCTGATAAAAGAGCATGTGAAGCAAAAACTAAATCACTCAATGGAATAGAAATCACCCTGATTGACACTCCGGGCTTCTTTGATACAAATAAACCTGAAGAAGAATTGAAGCCTGAATTAGTGAAGTGTATCACAGAGTGTTTACCTGGGCCGCACGCTTTCCTCATTTTGCTAAAACTAGAAAGATTTACAAAGCAGGAAAACGACATAATTAAGGAAATAACCCTACACTTCTCTGAGGAAGTCTTCAGCTTTGCAACAGTTGTTTTTACTCGTGGTGACGATCTCCCAGAAGGGCTGGAAATCAAACACTTTGTGAGAGATAACCAGGTTTTGAGTGAAGTAGTAGAAAAATGTGGCGGTCGGTGCCATGTGATAGATAATAAATACTGGAAGGATCGCTCAGATGACGCGTACAGGAGCAACGCCTTCCAGGTGAAAGAGATTCTGCAGTCAGTTGAAGAGATTGTGAAGGCAAACAACGGAAACTGCTACACAAATGAGATGCTGCAAAACGTGGAGGAAATGACACAGCAGGAAGAGAGGCGTATTGCACTGTCCTCGGGAAATATGTCAAGAGAAGAAATTAGGCAGAAAGCTAAAAGCAGAGTGTGTGATATTTTAAATAAAGCAGCAGGAATTACAACAGGTGCAATGCTGGGAGCATTTCTTGGTGTAGCTCTCGCTGTTGTAGCAGTTGTTGCGGTTATAAGAAAAACGGTTAACATCATAATCACGGCAACAAGGGAAACAACAAAAGGGAAGACAACTGGAAAAGCATCATCTGGAACATCTGGTCCAGGAACTGATAAACTAGCAGCCGCGGCAATAAATGTAGCAGTTGCTGCACCTGCAGTTGTGACTACTCTTGTCACAGCAGGAGCAGTGACGGGTACAGCTGGAGCTGTTGCCACAGCAGCGGTCGGTGCATATAAAGGATATCAGGCTGCAAAGGAAGCAGAAACACTATGGGAAACAGTAAAGAACACGGGAGAAGCTTTGAGTTCTTTCGGAAAGGTTGCTGTGAAAACGCTGGAAGAGTTCAGCAAACTCTCTCCCTCAGGAGAGGGAGAAGAAGAAGAACTTTTAAACAAGAACAAATAAAATTATTGTGTCGACCTTGGTCAAATGTAAATATCCCATAAAATATCAGAATTATAAAACAATGAAATGAAGAAAAATACTCCTCAAAAAAAAGATTTCCTGTTTTTTAAAGCTGCAGTGTTGTTTGAAACTATTTGCTGTCATTGGGACCTGCCCATAGCAATGCATAGGGAGACCAAGTCAGTCAATGGTTAGAGCAATGCAATGCATTGTGTGTAAAATTTTAAGTCTTTATCTTTCAACGTTACATGTATGCATGATTAAAAAACCTACAACGCTTAAAAAAACACACAAACACAAAAATGTCCGAATTAAAAGTGCAATAGACATAATGAAAGTGATGAAAGAAATTCATGAATTCATCATCATCCAATCCAATTCCTCTACAAAGTTTGGATTTTTGTTCATCAAGACCAAAACACACTTTCATTTTGGGCCATATCAAAAGTTTGAATGTTCTTAAAGGGCCGGTTGTACCACAATGCATTAATAAAAGCAATTCAGTTGTTAAAATGTCAATAAATAGCTTTTCCTTCAGAATTTTGTGATTGTTTTACTTTTTTTGTTGTTTGTTTGTTTTTTTTTTAAGTCAAAATTGCACATTTCATGGTGCCAATTTAGAAATGGTTGATTTTTACGATGCTTGCGCAACTGTATGACGTTAAACGTGACTTTTTGTTACACAGTGTTTTTGACCAAATTTGAGAACATTTGCAGTGAAATCAGAAAAGAAATGTGGAGATTTGTTGATTTTGAGTGAATTTTGTAGATTTGTGGAAAAACTGAAGGGGAATTATTTATGTGATTTGGAGTCTAGGAGGCCACATAAAAAGCTACGGCGGGCCAGATTTGGCTCCCGGGCCTCGAGTTTGACACCGGTGATGTAGAGCATACAGAGACACGGTTTTGGTTGGTGTGTGTTAGCGATGCTCAATAAGTGAATTTGAAGAAATGGCCTTTTCTAAACTGGGACTGTATCTAGTTTATGTACTGGGAGTGAAATGTGAAGTGTGTGTGAGACGTGGAATCAAACTCAAGGTCATCTCCTCGACTAATAAAGTTTAGCACAGACTGACTCATCAATGAGAAAGTTATTTCCAACCCACCAATAAAAATGAAAACCATATGTTCATTCCAATGTCATTATTCTAATGTAATAGGAGCTTAAGATAACAAAAAAAAAACACACATTAATCTGAAAACTAAAGAAAAACTGAAACTCTATCATACTAACATTTCTTCTTTTTCAGATAAAAGACCTGAAAATGGACATCGGGCGAATTGCCCGTTCCTTTTAAGAGCCTTTCTAGGAACAGTATTTAGCTGACCACTGCCCAACTTCACTCAAGCAACTCGTATTTGATTGAAATAAATTCCCTAAAATTAACTAAATAAATTCCTTAAAAATAACAAAGACAGTCATGGTTGCTGAGTCAATCAATAAAGTCATAAAATACTCAAGAAACTGATTGAGAATTAATTAAATCAACTGGTCACAAAGACTCAAACACTGTTTTTCCTTATACCTGTGTGATACTTAAGCTTATTCAGTTACAACACTAAAGATTTTTACAGAAAATAGCGTCTGATCAGCCATTTTTCAAGAGAAGCTGAGGACTGAAGGACCGGCAAGGCAGGGGGTGTTTGAATTAGCGTCGTGTATTCTGACAAGTGCCGATGGTTTCACTTCCTGAACTCGCACAGAAAGCAGTCTCACCGTTATCACTACTCACAGTTCGTGTGACGGCGCACGAACCGATCCGATGAACGATCTACTTCTTGACCTAAAATGTCTTGCTTGCTTATGACTGCAGCAAGAGCTTGAAATGTGTTTTGAAAAATCAGCCGGCATCTTTCAAGCAAAACGTTCATTTTTTTTTTTTAGAAAAAAAGTGTTTCTTCAGTGAGAGGTTTTCCTGTTCTCTCTTTCAAACCGGAAATATTAAGCGGCACTTTGCCTGCCTGCGATGATCGCTGCAGAAAACTCTTTCCACCATCTTTCAAGCAAAAACAAAAAGGCCAGCGGCCCCCAAGATTTCCGTCACGTTACACTTTATTCTGATCAGCAAACAGAAGTCACAAACATTTAAATATAAAAGGCAGCAACAAGTATAACACATGAACACTGCGTGGTTATGATAAGTGTCCAAACGCTGTTGGTATTCCTTTGTGTTCCAGTGCGTTGACCCTTTTTTTTTTCTTTTTTTCTTTCCTTTTGGTTTCACAGTGGAACAAAAACACACACTAAATGTTTCCTGTTTGTGTGATACTTGCTTCAGACACGATAGAAATGCATCAAAAAATACTGTAAGGCAGCAATGTGATTATGCAAACAAAACATGTTTTTGGGACTTTCTTAGAACAATCTAACATTTAGAGGACTTGTGTGCCTTCTGTCATGAATTCACCATCAGTTCCCCTCCTCCCCCACCCGACTCCTCCCATGTGTCCTTTGTCTCCGATCTGCTCAGGCGCTGACAAACACCAGCCTGGCGCTGTAGGCCAGATCGGCAAGGTACAGTAGGAAGTTGAGACCAGTGAGGACGGCCACGGCGATCAGTTTTGTCTGGTCTCTCCAGTACCTGGCGTACTTCTTGTCGAATTGGAAAATGGGCCAGAGGATGGTGGCCGTCAGGTACATGATGACGGCCAAGAGTCCATAGGCCGACAGGAACTTGGAGAAGGGTACGGGGAGGCAGCCGGTGCACTCTCCCACGCACAGCACCACCACGGCCATGGAGAGGATGAAGCAGATGCAGTACACCGCCATGCACCACTTCAGGGCCGGGTGGTGGTCGTAGGACACGGGGTCGCTGACCAGCATGAAGATAATGCAGGCCACAAAGGTTTGGCAGACCTTCATCAGACCTGGAGCAGTTTTCATGTAACCCGCCACTTCTCCTGGCCTGGCCTTGGACAGGCTCACCTCCACCATGTAGGCAACTGTTGCCAGGCAGGAGAAGACCGTGGACGCGATGCGATGATCTCTGCTTTCCTGGGAGAGATTCTGGCCCCTGAGAAAAAACACAGGGAAAATGATAGAGGCCGAGAGGCAGAGGAGGGAGGCGTAGCAGGCGACTGTGATGGGGAAGTTGGACCAGGAGACAGGGATTCGGGACTGGAGGCCGCACTGCTCCACCAGCAGGACCAGCAGGGTACAGGCGAAGCTGAAAGCCCAGCAGAAGATGCACCAGTCCGCCATACCTCCGTGGGACAGACCGCCTTTATGTGCTACAAGACTGAAAGCGGTGCAGGTGAACAGCACCGCAGCGATGCGCACCCACAGCAGCTGGGATGTTGGGAACCAGGCCACCGGCATGGTGGGTCAGTCAGGATCGACTATGTGAGTCTAGGATCGCACGACGACTTTCAACTGGGTCCTGTGCTGGGGTCCTGTCAGGCTCTTTCCCTCTGTTGGAACGTGTCAATCTCTGCATGCAGAAAAAGTAAAATCAGAACAAGCTGACGCAATTTGGTTGCATGGTTTTCTTAAAAGTCTGAAAATAAACCCAATGTCACTATGTTGATGTTTTCGACAAGTGTCCAGAGTACAGTAGCTTGAAAACGTTTTGGCACAACCATAAACATTGGTAGTAATACGAGATGGAACAACACCAGGCAGGTAGCTCTGGCTCAGTGGGATGTGTAGTCACCATGCAATCAGAAAGCTTTCGTTTGAATTACAGTCAACTTGCCCCTTTTGGGTGATATCAATTGAATTTAGGCTTGGTCTTTGGTCTTTGTCACTCTAATACATGAGTAAGCTTTGATTTAAACCATTCCACTGGTTTTCTGGATGTGAGTATGTTTGTTTTCCCATTGGAAGGCAAACCTCTGTAGCGGTCTTAAGTCTTTCCCAGCATTTAACCTTTAACCTTTAAGAACTCTCCCATATTCTTCTCCTCCACACGAACCAGCATGACGTTGCTAAAGCATGTTTCACATAAAGTGATTTTCATATTGGGCAGAAAATGCTAATTTGCTTTCAAAATGACTAGACAATATTTCTCCATGTTTTGCTGTGTGTCTTGAGAACTAAAAGTTGTCCTTTAAACCAATAGCTCTTAAACATTTCCTGGATTTATGAAAAAATCTGCAGTCCTTGAGACCCAACTTTTAGATGGGTCTCTTGTCCCACACACTCAAATTAAATAGCTAAACTGCCTCACTAGCATGCAGTGGAGCGCTACAAAGCTCTGCTAATCAGCTAATATTGTAGCCAGGTGTGCTGAAGGAGAGGGACATCTAAAAGTTGTGGGACACCAACCCTTAAGAACTAGAGTCTGAGACAACTGTTTTAAATGCAGAAAAAAAAAAAAAAAGTATAGCAAGGTAATTGAAGGTGCGTATTTAGTTCTTAAGGGTTGAGATATTGGAACTAAACCCTTAAGATGTCAAATTTGATGTAGTTTCTTATCAAAACAAAAGAAACACCTGAATTCACAGTTCAAATGTACTGACTCATGAGCTGCTACATTCTTCGCTGCACGACTTCGGTTTGAGCATGTTGGGCATGTTGAAGGAACAGGAGTGAGTAAGGTTTCCTGTTCGTGAAGCAACACGTTCACACAGGAAGCTGAAGTTTGGCTGCTAGTGCTTCAAAGAGCTGGAAAGGCCCTCAGATTAAACAGCAAGGGTTAGAGCAGTGAAGTTTCACAGGGTTGACTCTACTGCCCTCTTGTGTCCCTTTTGACTGGAGGCGAACCTATAAATTGTCCAAAAAGAAGCAACGTTGCTCAAAGAACTACTTTATTTTCTCATTTCAGACCCGAGTGTGTTTGATATAGAAATTAGCCGTACCTAAAATCAAATTGTCACTTTTTTTTCAGGTTGAAATTTCCGTCTTAAACTTTAGTAACATTGCCACGGGCAACAAAATCAAAGCCTACAAACCGCTTGTTCTATGACACACATGTATATGGATAATCTTTTAATCTGTTTGTTTGTCTCTTAATTCAGGCTAATATCTCGATCAAGGCACCTGTAGCAATACATATAATTATTGAATTGGAACAATTTTCATACAAAAATAATGTATTAAGTCGCCTGTGATTCTCGCTTGACTCGTGGATTTAGACATCGTATATCTATATATATATATATATATATATATATATAGATATATCGAATTTCGTCACTTGCAACTTTTGACATATTGATACCTGAACTGGATTATCTTGGCCAGGTTTCACAGACATACAATGTAAAAAAAATGTTTTTAAAGCAATATATGATGTTATAGCTTTATTTATCTTCATTTCCCCCCCTTTAATTCCACTTTTGTAAAATTCCAAAAAAATCTGATTGTGTGCATTTTAATCGACTTCACTGTAATGTTTTTTTTTTTTTTTTTTGCAAATGAAGTAGTGCTGTATTTTTTTCTCAATTTAATTTCAGCTTATGGTTTTGACCTAAACTCTTTATTTCAACATTTCCAGATTTTGAAATGAAGAGTTTCAAAATCTCTTCATTTCAAGATGAAATGAAGAGATTTTATCTTGAAATTTCTTTCAAGATGAAATGAAGAGATTTTATCTTGAAATTTCTTTCAAGATGAAAGAGATTTGTCTCTTTCTAGTGAAACGTGCTTGTTATTTCTCTTCAGGGAAAAGGCGTGACCCTAAAGATGTCTGGCAACAATCTCTGTCGCTTTTGCCTGAACATTAATAACTTCATCAGCCATAAAATGCCGTCATGGCTTTCAAATGCTTCCTGTCTTCACTTTGCAGCACTAAGACGCAGGAAGCTGATGCTGCTCTGTTATTGGCAGGAAGCAGCATACAACTAATCGATACGAAATTTAATTTACTCCAGAGTCATCAGCCCACGGGCTTGTTTGTTTGTTTTCTCTATGCGCCCTCGTTTCTTTATCAAGCACACGGTTTTTTGTTTTGTTTTGTTTTTTGAGGTTCCTGGGGTTTAACGTGAAAACTGCAACCCACAGACCATCACCGGTTTCCGAGCTGAGAGATGTGGGTTGGGTTGAGCGGCGGTGAGGACTGCGGCCTCCGTGACAGGAAACCCGACTTTTGGGGTTTGATTTCTAGGTTTCCAGAGCGACTTCGTTCACACGCAGTTTCATTTTGACAACGCCAGTTTCCCCGCTGACATTGTGAAGAGTCCGAAAATATCAACACGGTGGACGCCAGGACGGAGGAGCGAGACTTTTCCGTGCTCTCCGCCTGAACGCACACAGTGGTGTTCAGTCACACAAGCGAGCGTTCTCGGTTAATAAGCGGTTCCCCGTGCGTATCCCTCCGCGCCCATCACCTCTGTAAACATCCCTGCTCCGGCCAAAAAAAAAAAGAAAAAAAAAGAGAACAAATAAAAGCGTCTCGATAAATTTTCCCCAGTTTTCTTGACGAAGAAAACAAACACGTGACTTTAAGGGAGACTCGGCTTACCTTGGAGGGTTTGAAGCTTCCAGCTCGTCGTCCTCGCCGTTAGGCAGAAGTTTCCGTGAATGTATGATGGGCGTGAATCCCACGCCCCGCGGTGGCCATATTTGGTAAAAGTGTTCAAAGCCCCGGGCAGCGGTTTTAGGTCACTTCCCCATCTGCGAGTGTTCATGCCTCGGTTAAAAATAAAACAAAAATGCCAAAAGTTGAGAGAGTTGAGGTCATTGCGGGCTCATAGCTGCTGCAACTGGTTCTTGCGTTTGGCTGTATGAGGGATGACGACATCTGGCGTCGTGTGAATCGTTTGAATGCAGAAGTAAAGGCTTTGGTTTCCAAAGAGAGCTAAGACAAATGCTTAAATATCACCTCAGAGAGCAGAATGTCACACCAGAAGCAAGTTAGAGGGAAAAGGAAGCATACAGATTAAACCTAAGGAGTGATAAAAAGTCATTATTAATTGTTATAAATGCAAACAACCTCAATTTTTTCCCCCTGTAAACGTAAATCAGAAACGCGTCTTATTTTGGCTGTAATATTTCCTAGACTTTGCTACAGGTTTTCTGGAGAACATTTTTTTTTCAATTTGACTATATTGAACTAAGGAGTTCAGCGGCGCTCCTGAAGGTGGGAGCAGGGGGGCCATGGCCACGCCTGAAAAAAAAAACAAAACGCTGTCATCTCTACAATTCGATATCATTTCAACACATTTTGTTAGAGTTTGTAATGCCCATCTAAAGGAGGGCTTTTAAAGCTACAAAAAAAAAATTACATGAATGGGATCATATTAACTTTGGCCGAATATTTGTCATACGATTTGTCATCACTGTGATGGTCACGTTTTGTGAAACGCAGTTTTTCCCTCATCTGCTCAGTAAATGTGTATTGGAGAATCGTTCTGTTTGCCGGCACATTTCTGTTGCAATGAAAACGAAAGTACAATGAAACCTTCACTTGCAAATCTGGAATTTCATCTTTTATTGAAGGAAAGAGAATGATGGATCAGGTGTGAGGAAGCATCATCTGGGGAAACTTGTTGATGGAGGCCTGGGAGGCCTCCATCAACACTCCCAGTGTGGGGATAATCAGAAAATAGTGTTGATGTTGTTTTTTTTGTTTGTTTTTTATACAAAAAAAAAAAACAAAAAAAAAAACACAACAACAGAACACAACAACAGAAATTAGAAGTGTTTTTTTTTTTTATTTAACTCATTTTCTTTATTACATAGTACATTAATGCACACCAGGTGTTGACCACCAGTTAATTAGAGTAAACCGCAACAGTAATGGAATATCACCATGCAACGTTAAAACTGGCAAAGCAGGCTCGTCCCTACTTGTGAATCACAAAACGAAACACATGGAGACGGTAAAGAAAAGTCACCTTAGTCCCGCCTTGAACTGTTTTGTGAAACGGATTAGAGACGAGTCACGGGAATGTGACAGCTGGTTCTCCGACTTCCAGCTGCGGTGTGTTCAGAAGGCAAATTTCATGAGCTTTCCAGTCAGGGATATGTCAAGAACACTCCCTGGAATCAGATTTTCAACCTGCAAAGTTTTAGTTCTGGAGCAGATCCAAAGTGTGTGTTGGCAGCATGAAACATGCCAGGCTTGTCCTACATTGTATCATATTGTACTGTACGTAGACCCACACCAGTGAACAAATCTCCCCCCGTCTTGCAACTTGCAAATCCAACTTGCTACTTGGATGTAACATCAATTCCATATCCGAGCTGAGACGAATCGAATGTGCGTGTGTGTGTGTGTGTGTCCTAGTTGTACTTTGATGTATCTCATTGAACCACTGTTACAACAAAAACAAGACACAGTATCGGAAAAACGTTCCTTCTAGGGTCTGATTGGATTAAATTGAGGGAACCGCGTTGTTATCGTCTTGTACTTATCTCCTTGGTTTTCTGACCTACCATTGGAATTTGCTCTTCTTCTGTATTTGGTGTGACGTCACTGCTATATCCAAGGTCCAACCTTCAAGACAAATCTGGAGGAGGCAGAAATTTCTCAAATGTTTGTTGTACAGATCATCTTTTGAAAGACTGTTGCAGAGGGAGGGGTCTTCTGCTGTCATCCGTTGAGGTAGCAGCTCAACATTCGATTGCTTACACCAGCGGATAAAGAAGGCCGGACCTGTTCCGGAACTTGTGGAGTTGAAAGAAGTAAAATAAAGAACATTCTCTTCAAAAGACCACAGAAAATGTCTTAAGTCCTCATAACCTATAATGACTCTATGATAAAACCTAGATAAGTTTTCCCAACAGCAGTAAAAAACGTAGTTTCAGATTTCAACCACCAAAATGCACTGAACTCCGGCCATTCCACAGTCGTTTCCAGCTGCAGGTCGCCATTTTTCCCACACGAGGTCGCTGTTTCAACAGCTTTAGTGCTCGTGATCCTTGAAGATATGCTGGTTGATCTGCAGTCAGGACAACAAGATAACAGCACAGCAGGGATCATTATTTTTAACAACTGGGACTGCGGCGAAGGCGACGGATATCATAACTACGTCTGGATTTGTCCTCCGCGTTATCACGACAGGGAAACACGCCTTTGATTAAATCAGTTTTTTTGATGGGAGAAAAGGACCTGCTTGGGATTTGGAACTCCTGTGGAATAACGTCCAGCTATCCTCGCTAACATGCAACTCTGCGTCTGAAATAGCACCTGAACGGGACCCCCGGATGTACCTAGCAGCATAGACAGACACACACACACCGAAGGAGTCCAGTGCGTATAGACAACCGCGTACCCTAATGTTGCCAAAGCTATGCGGCGCTTTCGTTTTGCGGAGCTACCCGGTTAGCTAGCTAGCTAGCTCGTCGGCTCGTTGGTGCTGCTGCAAGCCGGGGACGCGGCGCTTAAGGTCGGCGTGCGCGCTCACGCCATGCCGGTGGTCGAAAGGGGCCTACTGGCAGTGGCAGTTTCCCTCAGCTAACGTCGGCTGGATGTAGCGGGGGCCCCGAAAGTTCCACGTATTAGATTAGTCGCAGGGGTATTTGTGTTTAAATTTGAAAACAGCCATGCGATACAACTGAAAACAAAACATACGGAGAGGATTGGTTAGATCGGAGCATCTTCTGCAAGCTCCACATGTAAACAAGCCTGGCAAGTGTGTGTGTGTGTGTGTGTGAGAGAGAGAGAGTCTGTGGTTGAAGGCTAGCACTAAATATTCGAGTTAATCCTTTGTTGTCTGTAACACTAGTTCTAGGTGTTAAAAGTTAAGCTCCGAGTGATTCCGTTAAAATCAGTAATGGGCTTAAAAGTCGTGGATGTTGTTGATCTGCAGCGCTGTCAGACATATCAGCCATTCATTCATGATTGATGACCCTTGAGGAAGCAGACTGTCTGCCATCCATTTCCACCACAGCGAAACCACAACGTTAAGCCACTAACACTTTCTGGATTATACAGGTTTTGTCATTATCAGGTAAATAACCGAGAGCTTTTTTTTTTTTTTAGGGGGGGTGGGAAGTTTGTTTCAACAGCACTTCATTTTTAAAGTCCCCACTGACCTCACTGGAACTCCCTACAGTGTATGGGAACATGAGGGACTGTCTGTTTGATCTGAACCAGCACCCAAGTAGCTTCAAGGACTGATCAAAGCCCAACAGAGAGCCCCATTGTGTGGACTACCAACTGAACGGGGAAAGAGATGGTGGCGATAAGAGAGGCCCAGTGACTGTGTTTGATCCCACACCAGGAAGCAGAGGAGTGCAGACATGAGCCTCCGCCAGCCCACATCCACCCTGGACAGGTACGAGCCTGCCGTCCGCCATCCTCCACGTCCAGACGGGGGTCCTGATGTTGGCGTCTTATCTCGGGTGCCTTCCGTGAAAATGCAGTGCTCTTTTTTTTTTTTTTAATCAGACCGAGGTCCGGTTTGGCTGAGGGAGAAACAGGTCAGACAGGTTGACTTTAGGGATGGTGAAACAGCCTCCTGGAAGAAGAGGGGGCACATTGTGTAGACATGTCGATAGTTTACCGCCTGCTTTCATTTGCCTTCCCGCCGTCTGCACCCTACACCCCCTTGTGCTGCCGTGGATTTTGCCTTTCTAATGTCTTTCATCACCTGCGCTGTGTTTCTGATCACCTTTGTCTTAATCATGTGTGTTTCCTGTCTCTCTCACTGTTCACTGTTTTCCTCGGTGTGTTCTCACGCTTTCGTCCAATGCTTCCCACTACCTTCTTTGTGTGTCATGTGACAGCAAGGTGGCCAGTGAAAAACACACCCACCTGTTCAGGTAGGACTACTGCCCAGCAGTGAGTGCTCGTGTTTGGGTGTGTGCGGACGATAGTGATCCCCACAGATTGTACCAGGAATGCATATTTGTAAAAATGACACAAAAGTTGACTCTTCTACCGAGTCAGATATATCCATTTTTTAAATATGTTCAATCATTGCAAGCGGCAGGTCACCCACAAGAAACACCTGGGTGGATATTCTCTTGGTTTACATTGGTGATCTCCAGTGCCACTCTTTGACATCTATTGTCCTCCAACTTTTTAAGCTCTACTCTAAAACATCTCACTCAAATGGCTCAGTTACATCTTCAGCATGACATTAGGACTGGTAAAGAGCCATTCATCTTATTGAGGTATATTTGAACGGGGTTGGATCTAAAAGTTGCTGGACAGCAGCTTTTCCAGACTGGAGTTGGAGACTACCGGTTTAGATCATTTGAAAGAATGAGATCGTTGTCATTGGATCTTGTTGAGCTTATAGGAATGAAGGTACGCTTTTGGTAGGTTGATAATTTTGCTCCTGCTGGCTGAAGCGTTAAGCTAGCGCTAGCATTTTTCATCCTCTGTTCTGATATGACTCTATGATCATTCGGCTTTCATTAGGGCTGCTGAATATCTCACAAAATTACCTTCCTCGTGACACCAGTGTGTGCAAATTTAATGTCACACAGGGCTGTTTGGACTGCTGTAATTGTTGGCTAATAGATTTTGTTATGAACTTGTATTTCACATTCGTTCTAGATTCCACAAAAACGAGTCTCCAATATGCTAACAATAACAGAGTTTTGGGAGCACACATGAAAAAGCCAGATAAATTACTGTAGCTAAAAGGATGAAAATGTCAGGAAAATCGTACTTGAATAGTATTTTAGACCCACTGTACTTACTTATAAACAAGGTTACTGGATCAAAAGGTGCCTAAAACAAATCCTTCATCCAAGTCTTCACTGCACAAACACAAAGTACGTTTTACATAAGACAAAACAAGACAAAGCAGCTTGTTAAAAAGGCCAATGATTCCTTAATATTGATTAAAAGGTCCTAGACCCACTGGCAGGTTATTACTTATAACCAGACATTTGTCCTCTTCTGCTCTGTGCCAGCAATCAGGTCGGTATGTTAGTTTTCCACTGATAACGTGATTGGACATTGCACAGCTGCTGCTGCTTCCTACTGTCTTACGTCGGTCCCTTCAGAAAAATAAACGCTGAGGTCCCCCCTCCACTCCTACCTCGGATCAGTCATTAAACATTAAGTAATCCCAATAACTCTTCCAATATGCGGGGAAAGTGCACACAGCCTGCAGTCATATTTTGAAACGCTTTCTGTGAACCTTGACCCTTAAACATGTGTATACTCTGTTCTTTCATCACCTTTAAACTGAAAGTCCTGACTGCTCTCGAGTGTTTGCAATCGGGAGGAGGAAGGGGTCTGGCGATGGTTTGAAAAAGCTTTCCCTCTTCTGGCCTGTTCAATTCTCCATGTTTGTTGTTCTGAATCTCTGTTCTCTGTTTGTCTGTGTTTCCTTCTTTTCCGTCATGCTTCGCTTTCAGCCCTTTCGCTGCTTGGTGAGTTGTTTCGTGCCCACTGTTTTCTTGTTGGTGTCTGTCTTCAAAGCTCATGCGAGATCTTCTTTGCATCGTGTCTCTTCATTGCAAGGTTTACGTTGTACTTTGTGGTCTGCTCCAGTCACTTCTCATTTTTCTCTTGTTTATCGGGTCTCATTACCTCCAGACCTCTGTCTTTTACTCTAAATTGGTGTAATTGTACACTTAGATGATCTTTTTTTTGTTTGCTTTTTGGTCTTTAAACTCAGGCTCAACAGTCTGACAACTGGCGATTCGGAGCGCAGGGCCCTCGCCAGCCAACAGAGAGAGGTGACTATAGACGAGAGTTCAAGTAAGTACGCGCTTACTACTCAGGCTCGTGAAGGAACTCTCGGCTTTAGCGCCGTAGTTATTTCCGCCCGTCGGGCTCAACCGTGACTTTCCCCTGGCGGCCAGGTCCTGGTCTGGTCCACAGGTGTGTGGTGGTGCAGAAGGACCAGCTCGGTTTCGGCTTCACCGTCTGTGGAGAGAGAGTCAAGCTTGTGCAGAACGTCCGACCAGGTGAGAATTATTTTAAGGATATCCCAGTGCTTCATGCGGATTCCCTACTACAGCATATCTAGATATATATATGTCGAAATATATACATCATCTATGTATATTCAGAATGAAAACAAAGATTACCTAGCTAAAACATTTATCGTGTTGTTTCTCAGTGAATCAGTCTGGTGTTTTAGAGTCTCGTGCTTTCGGTTTTGTTTCATTAGTTCAGCTCGATTCAGAGAAGCGGAGAGCAGCGATTTCTCCTTTCCCTGTTATCGTCCTGCTGGCTTTCACACAAGTTTGGTTAGGCAACAAAGTCCACAAGTCAGAGCTGGGATAATAATCCCAGCTCTGAACTCTACTGCCTCCCTCCTTAGGGAAGAAAAAAAAGTACAGGAGTTGGTGCAGACATTCAGCCAACTTCACCAAGCCCATGAAAGAGACAAAATGGATCAATTTTTAGTACCTAAAGCTGGATGGAGTAGGGAGGCTGAGTCTGGGCCACGCAAAAAAAATCATTTAAAATAAGGAACTATGACCATAATTATTTAAAGTTTGGATATTCATGAGCTGGATCTGAAGACTCTCCAATGCCACGGCGTTGTCAAGGTTATTTCTCGAACACTTTGAAAACACCCGCTCCACGCCATTGAAGTCGCTTTCACAGAAGAGTTGCTTTAAACGAACCAAAGTGTTGACCAAACATGCACCCTGGTGCAGTTGGTTTACAATGGGAAACAAAACACATTGATATTCAGGGAAACCAAAGAGAGGACGCGAGAGAGGACGCGAGAGAGGACGCGATGGGTCTTATGGTTACGGCTGACACACACAACGAGGATCTGAAAACGTTTAAATCCTGGCAACGACTCCATCTGCGTCAGAACAAACTCCCTGGCTTACTGATGCTACTGGGAAGTGGGTTGTTACAGCTCCTCCAAATGGACAGGTGGTGTAACTGCAGGATGCTGTCCTGAAAGTAGGGGTGGACCATACAGACTTTTAAGTTTTATCATGATATTCTGTCGTACTTTTTATCGTTGCGATGACGATAAAAGTGACAATATTTATTCCTCCTTTTTCAGGGAACTGTATGACTGTGACTGCGTGTCACATCAATTAAGGACCCACAGGCATAAATGGTGCTCTTGAGAATTGTTCCGATTTGCTCACAGTAACTGCATTTAATCATGTTTTCAAGTGTATTGATATTTACTGACCCTCTCATTGAACAAGCAGTCGAGAGAATGGTAACTGTAACGATTCCAAATTGACAGTTTTGGATGGTTTTAAACATCGTTAATTTGGAATTCATTGTTAAAGCGATAAATCTAAATTGTCATCACCGTAAGAAATGTACCACGATAAATGTTAAAACGCCCAGCTCCGATTGAAAATTTGGATTACTTTCACAACGTCAACATGAAAGTGAACCAAAACAAAAATACACCTTGTAAATCTGGACTAACACTGAGACACATGATTTACTGTTTCCCTACAAAAAATAACAGACATGTGAATGCAAATTACACTCATTTGGATCCCACAGTCTTTTTACTCTCTGCAAAGTCCAGTGGACTGTGTGTGTTGTTACGGGAACTGACGGTCTGACAGGACAACCCCACCGCTATCCCGTTTTCCAGCCATCACATTTGCTGCGCTAAGAGGGTTAAATAAGCTTTATGGTTTTATGTTGTCATTTGAGGTCATTTGACCTACGACCTCCTGTAGTTTGTATTCATTGCTTGACTTGCACGCTTGATCTCCATTTTAGGTGGCGCTGCAGTCAAAGCTGGGGTACATGAGGGGGACCGGATCATCAAGGTTTACATTTCTCCGTCTGAAACTTGTTTTCTTTTTTGTTTGTTTATTTTATCTGGAAGTGTTTTGAGATTTTTTTTTTCTTTGTGTTGACTTTGCCTCTCAGGTGAACGGTTCATCAGTCTCCACCATGACTCACCAGGAAGTGGTAAAGCTCATAAAATGTGAGTTTGATGAGCTCCGCCGGATTGGTGTTCGCAGCCTCAGGTTTCATTAAAGCCGTCCCGTTGTCCTGCAGCCGGACCGTACGTCGCCCTAACACTACAAGGACCGCCCACGTCCGCCACCTCCGTGCCCTTGGAGCCCCTCCCTTCAGACCCTACGCCCAATCAGAGGTCTTCCCTGGCTGGGGAGGGTCCACCCCCTCCTCCTCCGCCTTTACCCTCTGGACTGGGCAGCACCCCATCCCAAAGAATCACTGGACCCAAACCGCTACAGGTGAGTGGAAAACCTTTAAAAGTCTCTTTTGAATTACATTTGTTGGTTAAAAAAATTTTTTCAAACATTTTTTTTTTTTTTCTCTCTCTAAAAATGGCTAAATGTATTCGTAGGATCCAGAAGTGCAAAAACATGCAAGTCAGATACTCAGGAAAATGTTGGAGCAGGAAGAGGCTGAACTCCAGGTGGGAATTCTGACGCCGAAAAAGCCATTTAATTGTTTAAAAGTCACAACATTTGCGCCATTAAGCTGCTTGTTTCTGCAGGACTTCATGGAGGAATTTTCGAAGAACCCGTCGCCGTCGCTGGGGGAGCGGATCGAGAGCGCGAGGAGGAGAGCTCAACAAGTCCGGGTCAAGATTCAGAATCAGGTCAGCAGAAAAAGAAGCAGCGAAAAAAAAAAAAAATCAAAAAGAAAAGCTTAAGTAACAAGTGATGCCAGGATGGGATGACTACGTTGATTACTTTGTTTCCTTTTCCACTTCTGCCTTTTTCCTCCTCAGGAGGGAACGGGATCAGAATCTGTCACAAACTACATCCAAGCAGGAGAAGGTTTGTCTGTTTTTAAATGATGAAATAAATGTAAAACTTTCATTTAAAAAAAAAAATTAAAAATCAATATAAAAAAATAAGAAATCAGACCAAACTCAATATCCCATTTTAATAGATTTATTTTGTTTTGGAAAATTTTAGATTAGTATGAGAGGATCATGAAATCATAAGACCTGGAATTTTCTTCCTGCTGCGTTTCGAACAAATGTAGGACTGCACTGCATGCTGATGGGCATGAAAATTTGGTTTATCATTTTTTTCCGTTTTTAATTTTTATTGTCTGTTCAAAATCAATGAATTAATTAATCTCAGAAATTTTCTAGAAATAAACTTCCAGCAAATTTTTGACTTTTCAAGCTCAGAAATTTCCCAAGTTTTTTTTTGTAGAAAATTTCTTAGATTAATCTCAAGTTTCTTTTTTTTTATTGATGGAAGTTTTCTCTTCCTTTTTTTTTTTCTCTCTTTCTACCTGTAATGGCCCTAATGCGCCATGCTAGGGATACAGATGCTTGCCAGACTTTTCAGATTTTCACAAAGAGAGATGACGTTGGACACTGTTTTTGCTTCCTTATCAAAGCGCCAGTTTGTGTTGCCGGATCCCACAAAATCTCGGCGGAACACGTCAAAGTTCATGGCTCTAACGAGAAAAATTGTGGTTTGAACAATGCGAGGATGTTTTTGCGACGCACCTCGGAGTCCTTGTAAAAGATTTCTGTTGCTGTTTTTGCAGGAAGTTGTCACAGGTCTCCCTGTTCTTTCACAGGACGGCTGTCGATGGACTCCAGTGAAGGAGACTTGGAGGTAACGCGCCGTTGCTGTGTGTGTGTGCATGTGAATGTCCACTCATCCCGTTCCACTCATCCTGGCTCCCTCTACCCGCCCTCGCTCTCCCTCCCCCTCCCGTTGCCCCCCAGGCCTTTGAGAGTCCCAGCTCCTCCCCCTCATTACCCTTCAGGACCCCCTGTCACCGACGCCAGAACTCGGACACACACACCCTGTCTGACCCGGTGAGACAGACACATTCGCCTCCATGTTTTGCTTCCTCTCTCATTCATTTATTCATTCATTATTTACTTATGTTTTTTTGCGACAACTGTTGCTCTGTCGTTTTACCGAAACAGGAGCGTCGTCACGCACTCCGTTTGCAACACTTTGATTCACTCGGCTTATTCAAAAAATATCACTTGTCACAAAGGAAAAGTAATAAAAGTGTTTCAGACCGTTCGGGCTTGTCGTTTTCTGCCTGGATGCAATGAATAAATAAAAACGACTTGATGCGCTTCAGAATGCAGAATTAAATCGTTCTATAATCTGATTCTGTCTTAGGGTGTCAAAGCCCAGATCATCAGCCCTGAGGATGAAGATGAAGATGGTGATGGTTATGCCTTTAATGAGGTGTGTGTGTGTGTGTGTGTTTTTTATGTTTAATTTCCGCCAAATCACTTGACTGCTTTTCATCTTGACTTTGCTTTCATTTCTACCCGTTGATAGATGGACGGTCCCTTCCAGGACATCGAGTTGTTGAAGTCACGGCCGGCACACATGACGGTGTTCATGAGATACGTCTTCAGCCAGCTGCTGGACCCAAACCCTCTGGTCAGTTCAGAGCTAAAGAGATTTGCTCTAATTAACTCATTATATCTAAAATGGTTGAAATTTGAGTAAGGAGTATATGTTCTGGCTCTTTTTCTGATAGATGTTGCTTTCTTAATATGCATAAACAGTGACTTAATTTAACATTTTTTTTCTGTTTTGTTCTCGGAGCCAACGTCCATTTTAGTCTTTAAGACGTCAGAAGTAGAGAAAGGTGCATAAAAGGGCAAAAAAAGCGATGGCGTTGCAGGAACAGTCGCCTTGGATACAAAGTACAGAACAGAAACCAAGACAAAAGTAGCAAGGTCTCCTACTAACATGTCTCAGATGAAAAAAAGGTCAATATGTTAATTTTTCCTGTGAGGAAGAGGAAGGTTGGAGAACAGAAACTTCTCCTTCTCCTGCTGCTGGCTCCTTCAGACTAGCCAGCAGCAATTGGCAAACCCCTCGTGTTGCTGGACATCTTCAGAGCTCATCAACGGAGCTACTTCTCAGTGAAACGCCGATGGAAATGTTGTTAAAGGGTTAATAATAGAGGAGCCATGTTGTGATGACGTCATCACAACATGTTTCAGAAAGAGTAGACATTTTTAAAGAGACAGAGGCTCAATTTCAAGACATTAAATTACAAAGTAAAACTTCTTTCAAGTCATATTTGATATATGTAGCATATTTTTTTCAAAATTTTTACACAACTGAAGGTAACATGGTGCCATTTCAAGGCACAATAAAGTAACTATGTTCCTGGGAAACACATCATCCAAACAGGGATTGAGTTTCTTCCATTCTCCTCCTCCCCTCCACAGCTGTTCTACCTGTCTGTAGAGGCGTATTTAGGCTCCTCCCCTAAAGACGCCCGCGCACTCGCGCCTCAGATCTGCTCCCACTTCCTGGATCCTGATGCTGTAAGTATCCATGTATCAACTAATGTTTTCTCTGTGATAATCAATCGATAATGTCACACCTCCAACTCATTCCAACATTTTTGTCTCACAGCCCTTGAAAATCAAAGTGCGCGAGGAATTTCTAACAGAAATAGGTAACAGGAGGCTTCATTCACGATCTGTTGCGATGCCAGTTATTTTGGTGCATGCTTTTATTTTATATTCTGTCATTGATGTTTGCATGAACGTCAGAGAACCGCCTTCACGCCCAGGAGGACATCAGAGGGCCTCTGTCTGAGCTGCAGCAGCAGGTTCTGCCAGACATCCAGGACCAGATTCAAGACTACAGGTGCGTCATTCGAGGATGCTACCGTTTTCCATCCAAAATGTCTGCTCTGACTGAGTTCAAGCTCGACAGAGTGTTTGTTTTGTTGCTTTCGATCAATGCTACAGTGTCGTCGTTGATCTTGTCCCTCACTAAGCGTTCGGTGAGAAAAAGAGCGGGTGGAAAAACGCTGGAGGTACAAGTCTGAGTCTGCAGGGCACGAATTCAAACCCTGCAGATTCTGATGTGGGACTCTGGCTTTGAACTCCGTCTAGTTCCACTGTCCGTCTAAAGGCTTAGTTACATTTAAACCTTCGGAAAAATTCAGAGAAATGCAACAGTAACCGACCGTGCTAACTTTTAACAAAGGTGAAAAAAAAAAATATCTTTGTAGAATATCAATTCTGCTTCTTAACATTCAACTCTACTCCTTCTCCAATGACTGAGAAGGAATAGATGGAGAGAAGCAACAAAGGCAGCTTGATGTAAGGGGCACCAAGCCGGGTTTGCAGTTTTTGCTACGCTTGATTGCAACGCAACAAGCCCCCCAAAACTCCCCCATGTTTAGATATTTTGTTTTTCAGCCTTCAATTTCATTCAACGTGGCATTAAAAAGACCTTATGCAATCTGAGGCCGGCAGACTCTCTGCCTCAGTTGCTTTTGTAACTGGATCTTCAAGCTTGTGTGCGACGCTCATTTACTGCAAATTGTAAAACCGCTACATGTATAGGATTCTGCTTTCTGTTTCCTTTATTTTATAGCCTTTTGTTGTTGTTGTTGTTGTTTTGTAGCCTTTTGAGTTTGTGTTCATGTCTCCTGGCAGGAACAAGCAGATGATCGGTCTGGGCTCCCTGTTCGGAGAAGGAGATCTGCTTCAGCTGGACGGAGACCCCCTGAAGGAGAAGCATGTGGTGGACAGACAGGTCGCCGCTCTCTGGGAGATTCTGTGAGTCACGAGGCTGCCTTCGCGAACGGCTGTCCGTGGTTTTCCACTTTGATCGGCTCACTTTGACGATGAGAAATCCTTTTTAAAGAGCTTTTCTCTTGGGAGCTGAAGTTGATTTCCTGTCTCTGTAGCAGATCCACCTGCTCAGGTGTTTATAGAGTTCTATAAAATGGTTAATCGCAAAGCAGCAGCAGCAAAATGAGCATAGCAAAGGTCGTTGCTCCAGACGTAAAGCCTGGAAACCATGTGACACTTGCGCTTTCGGCTTTTTACACACACCGTCAGATTCTCTGTCACATGACTGAGGCTTGCAGGGCTTCTGTTTCTGACGCCTGTGGATGTAGCTGAACCGTTGTAGATCCAATCGGTAACCCCCTTTTTTTTTTTTTTTCCCCGTTCCAGATCAAAGCATGAAGAGGAGAGAAGGTAAACGCGCGTTTTAACGGCTACGCGACACTTTTAACAGCTTTAAGTCTCTTCGTCGGCCTCATCGCGTCGCCTCTCTCTCCGTTCACTGCAGCTCTCCTCTGGCCTCGGCTGTCCTCCTCTACCTGCGACACTCCGGCATCAAGCTCAGAGACTCCAAGGTCTTCCTCGGCCTGAGCACGGAGAAGGACAAGTGGCTGGCTTTTCTAAAACCCAAAAAGGTAAAGTCGAGGCAGGGTTCTTATCTGCGCTGGTGAAAATGAATAAACAAATAAGATTCGAGAAAAGCAGTCGCTGCTGCACTCGTAGTTCATCTTTAACCACGGAGGAAGCGAGTTTTTTTTTTTTTTCTTGCTTTTATAGCTTCGGCCCCGGAAATTTAATGGATGTCTTAACTTGAAAGCCTTGAAAACTCCAAGCTGTTTGGTTTTCAATAAGCGCTGAACTCTGGTCTCAGTCAGCAGAGTGTTCATGTGCACTGCAGAAACACCAAATCCCACCGAGGATTTTTGATCTGTTTGTAGCTCAAATATCTCAGTACACTTAAAATAAGACGAAACTAACTTAAAAGTAACGTTTTAGCGCAGTGTAGAAGTTCGTTTTAAGACAGTAATCCCTCAATATTGGTGAAGAAGTCCTAGTTGGCAGATTATTGAACTGAAAACAAGAAATCAGACCATCTTAAGGCAAAAATAAAGCTTAAAAAAATTGCAACTTTTTGAATAAAAGATGCTGTAAGAGCAATAATTTTAGTTTTGCAACATCCTGGAAGGACTGGATGGGGATTAGCACAAATTGGCCCTATATTTTCAAAATCATGCAGGTTCTATAAAGCGTACAAAAAAAAAATTTAATGAGTTTAGTGTTCCACTCATCACCTGAAAGCTTCACTTCCTGTTTAGGTCTGAATAAACGGTATGAACAACCGATATGTCGAGATACCAAATAGTTTTCTCTCAAATTGCTTGTTCAGTTGCCGATTGTTAGCCTTCCTTCTGCAGTCACAGCATCCACAAAGAAGAGTGTTAAAGTAGGCATGACTCAGTGCTTTCTCACGGTGCGTTCGCTGCCCGGAAAAAGCCTGGAGTTTATTAGAGTATCAGTTTAATATTAAACCATGAACAATATAAATTTTATCTGTGAACAACAGCACACTTTGCAACTTGTTTTCCTTTGTTTTTTGTGTTTTTCTAGAATCCTATTGGAATATCAGTTATTTTTGCCATCTTTATCCCTTTTAATATCATTTAACACGAATGTGAAACGCAGTGTATGAGACTGCTTCGAACTGGTCGTGGTTTTTTCAATGTTTACGCTCAAGAAAGAAGGGGGGAAAAAAATCCCACACTGAAGTTTTTGGCGTTTTAGTACAGATTTTCAGCAACGGGATGTAGAAAAGGAAAATTAAGTTTACAATGTTTTTCTCTGATGGCAGCCAAGCAGCACGAAGAAAGAGAAAGATGGAGAGGATAAGAAGAAAAACCCCATCCTGAAGTACATCGGCAAACCCCGGAGCGCATCTCAGTCCAGTAAAGAAACACACACACACTCACACACTTTATATGAAGTGAACCTCATATAAATACGAGATCCTCTATTCACAGCAAATGATTCATTAAAATGATCCTGTGACATGTATTTTATACAGAAAAGCAACAGATATCTATGCTAGTAAACAAATAATACATTAACTTACACAGTTTGTCTTCCTAAAACTGGAAATATTTTTCATAAAACTGATTTCTGTCTTGAAAAGTGCTGTAGCCTTTCAGTCAGCTGACCTGGCAGTGTGCAGCTATGGGTTGCCCTGCTGATCTGTGTTCTGTAAAGTTTTAATATCTTGTTATATTTAATTGTTTGCAATGACTAGTGATAGAAAACACCCTGAAACTCTCCTTTCAACTGTTCATGTCCAATCATAATAATTTCATTTTGGTTTTTGTTCACCATGTTGTTTCACTTTCTTTTTTTTTTTTTTCCTCTCTCTAATAATTATTAATTGACTCATGATTTAATTGTTTCTTTTTTGGCTCATTTTTGGTTTTGTAGCATTCCACGTCCCGTTGTCACCCACAGAAGGTACATTATTATTTTTTTTTCCCTCCTCTGTATTATTTCACTTTTGCTTTTTCAATTAAAAATCTGTCCTTCATCAGTTGATTATGAGGTGGCACTTACTGTAGACTTAATTCCAACCCCAGTTTCTGTCTTTTCGTTGTTGTCTTTGTCGTCGCGCTGAACCGGGATGTGCTTTGCAGTGCGTTCCGGCAGCGTGAGGAACATCATTCAGCAGTTCGAGAACCACACAGAGCTTCCAGGAGAGGAGGACGGGGATGCTGTGGACCCCCAGAGGCTCTCCTCCAGCAGCCTGGGAGAGGAAGGCATGGACAGGTGACTGTCCCAAAATTAACTACCTAAAATCAAGGCATTAATTTGAGATTAAATGTTAGTCACATGTCTTAAATTTTGTCATGGAAGGCTATTTTTACTTTTTTTTTTTTTTTTTTTCTCAGCTGACTTTTCTGTTAGTTAAAAGTTTGATAGCACATAAACATCTCCACTCCACTGTGCGACTCCAGGCTACCGGCAGCTAGCTGCTAATGTACCCTTGCTAGCTTAAATTTTGTAGTGGCAGGACTATTTGATCTAGCTTTGTTTTTTTTTCTTCTTCAGGGGACCTTTCTGTTAGGTGAAAGTTTGAGTCGCATGTAAACTTCTTCATTGCATTCTGTGACTCAAGATAGTCAAGGCTAAAAGCAGCTAGCAGCTAATATACTGTTGCTTAAATTTTGTCATGGCAGGAATATTTAATGTAGGCTTTTTTAGTTTTGTTGTTGTCAGACTAAATTTGTCAGGAAAAAAACTTTGATTCACACGCAAACATCTTCATTACAGTCTGTGAGTCTAGGTGGTCAGATAGGCTAATGATAGCTAACTGCTATGATACCTGTGCTAGCTTAAATTTTGTTGTGGCAGAAGTATTTAATGTACTTTTATTTTCTCGCTGGTCTTTTCTGTCAGGTAAAAGTTTGAGTCGCACGCAAACATCTTCATCGCATTGTGACTCAAGGCGGTCAGGATTAGCTAGCTCCTTAGCCAGCTAGCCTTAGAGTTTTTGTGAACCTTGATGGTAATGCAGCACAATTCCCCACCGTCGTATTTTTTATGTTAACATTTTATTCAAGATGGCATTACAAAGGACTTCATTTTAACTTGCTGAGACCGGCATGTGCCTTGACGTTTTCCTGGTTTTCTCTCGCAGTCCCGCGGTCTCGATGCGTCTGGGGCGCAGCGGGTCGCTGAAGGCTCAGGGTGAGGACCGCAGGCGGGGCACCGTCTCCAGCGGGGACTCGGTGCCCCGCTCTCGCAGCGACGTGGACATGGAGGACTGCGAGGAGAGGGACCAACCGGGCCTCCGGCTGCTCCAGCACAGCGCCTCGTCGTCCGCGTCCAGCAACTCCGCTAGGTAAGGATTCTCGCAGTCGGACTTCTTCTGTAGTTTTTCTTTTTTCCAGTTAGCAGCTCTGATTCCAGGGGTCTCGCTCAACAGCCGCTCACATTCCCCTGATCTGGGTAGCTTCTTCCTCACGCCATGTCTATTTCCACTCTCCCACACTCAGGTCTCTTGAGAACCCTACACCCCCATTCACCCCTCGGTCCAGACGCAGGTGAGTCAGGATTAACAAAGGATCACCCAGAGTGAGGGAAATTAGGAGCCCAGAGGCAGAAATGGGGGCATTTTTTGTTCATAATGGCCATCATGGCTTTAAGTCATGGCTGACTCTGGAAATGTAAATCGTTTCAAATAATCGTCTTCCTGTTCTTCTCTTCATCCACGTTGTTTTCTTGTTGTTCCTCCACTGTCTTTTCTCGAACCCCGTCTTGACTATCCTACAGGAGTGTGGACTCTCAGCTGGCCCTGCTGCCAGACGCCGCGGTGGTGGAGGACGAGGTGTGTGACGGTCAGAACTGGAGGGACACGGTTCCCCCTGAGCTCCTGGCGACCCTCAGCCCCAGGGAAGTGGAGCGGCAGGCCGTCATTTACGGTACGGTTGGCGTTCACAGAGATTTTCGACAAAAAGATGTACGGTCAGAAATTTATTTGTCATTTTTGACTTCCCTTTGTTTCGATCAGAGCTCTTCACCACTGAGGTGTCCCACCTTCGGACCCTACGGGTTCTTGACAAGGTTTTTTACCGGAAGATGAGATCTGTGCTGAACTCGGAGGAGCTGGCCTGCATCTTCCCAAACCTGCCTCAGGTCTACGAACTCCACGGTCAGTCTGGGTGTCGATGTCGATGTCAGGAAGATGCTTTTATGGAACGGAAAACTCTCATATCGTCACGGTTTTATCCCAGTACTAATTTAGAAATACAAAATTATCTGTAAGACTCAAAGCCATTCGTAAGAAAACGTCTGGAATTGACACCTTTTTGGATATTTAATCTCACTTCAGCAGTTAGCGTTGTACTGATTCGAACTGAACCAAACTACTGGATAAATTATCTCACATGTTACAAGCTGTTTGTAGAGCAACTTTTCTAAAGTACAAAGTCTTCAATTTCAAGTCTGTAACAAGTGACATGTTCTTGTGTCTCAAATGTTCTGGAAAAGGTTGCAACTGCGAATTACAAAGCAATAAAACAATACTGATCGGTCTTTTAAGAATAGGTATTTAACCTTAGTGCGAGAACATATCAAAGATTACAAATCAAGTCACTGTCAAGGTACTAAAGATGCTATAAAGTCTGATGAAATAACTGGTTCACCTCTGATGATTCTGCTGGAGAGCTTTTCATCAGCTGCTCCTACAAGCTAAAATAATTTAATTCTATGTTGTTCTGACCAAAAATTATTTTGTTACACATGAAGGCACACATGCGACTACTGTAAGATGTGCTGCTCTTTCTAATAGTTTTCATCTGAAGCAGTTTGCTGAGACGCTAGGCTAACGTTAGCGCGTCTACTCTCTGTTTTGATAGGACTCATTGATAATCCGGTTTAGAATACATTTCTATGCGTTTCCAGTTAAGACAACGTACAGAAAACGTTCTTCTCCACTTAATAATCTCAGCGTTTAGCCTCGAACAGCGTAACATTTAACTACTACTGTTTCAGCTGCTCTCTGCAGAGTTTTTAACTACATCTAGAGACGACTGTGGAGTCATTTTTATGCTTCACTGTGACTAAATGTCCATGCTGTATTTCTGCCCTGATGTTGACGTTTTTTTTCCCCTACTTAGCGAGTCTTTGTGAGGAGATGAAGAAGCGAAGAGAGAGCCCCATCGTTCAGAACATCGGCGACGTCATGCTGGCCAAGGTGAGCCACTCCTGCTGCGTTTACGAAACTCTCCTGGGTCTTAAGCTGAACTAAGACGGAGTATTTCAATAACAAACACTCCAAGCATACAGGTTTAGCGTCCTTTTTTTCTCTTCTGAAAGTGACCGCTGAGTTATGCTCCCTTTGAAATACCAGGGGATTTCAAATAGGAATCTGCTGACCTTTCCTTTTCACCGTCCTAACCCTGCTTTTCAGGTTGAAGGCGCAGCTGGGAACGAGTTTCAGGAGCAGGCGTCGCAGTTGTGCTGCCAGCAGACTCAGGCTCTGGAGCTCATCAAGAACAAAAAACGGAAGGATCAACGCTTCGCCCAAATCATCCAGGTCCGCACGCTCACCGACTCCAGAACAACTGGGAAAAAAAGACGTCTTGATCCTCAGACGTGGTTTTAATGCTTCAAGAAAACATAAAGGAAGACTAACGTTTGCTTTCGCTGACGTTTTGCTGACATGTCTCCGGCTCAGGAGTGCGAGGCGAGTCCTCAGTGTCGGAGGCTGCAGCTCAAAGACCTGCTGGTGTCCGAGATGCTGAGACTCACCAAGTATCCTCTGCTGCTCGACAAGATCATCAAATACACAGAGGGTGAGCGAGACTGAGTGGAAACAATCTGCGACTCTAAAAGGATGTCGAAAACAGTCGTACTGGCATTTGATTTCCTGATATAATTACTTACCTTACCTGCAGTGGTATGAAGATACCGACTTCATTTACCTGCGGTTTTCTCAAGAATAAGTTGATTTGATGAAAAAAAACGAGTTACATTTTTTGGGAAAAAGTTGATGCGAGTACATTCACTCTCAGCTTCCATTGTAACCTGCTCATCATATCTGGTTTATTTTTATTTTTTTGTTTGTTTTTCTGCAGGCGGGTCATCGGACCTCCCGTCGCTGCAGCGCGCCCAAGCTTGCTGCCGAGGCATTCTGAAGGCGGTCAACGAGGACGTGAGGGAGACGGAGCATCGGCAGCGCCTCAGTCAGTACCAGCGCCGGCTGGACGTCGCGCCGCAGCTGAAGGTGGCGCCAAACGTTTTTAACGCACCGCCCCCGCAGCGTCCTCCGTTCGTCAAACTCCGTTCAAAGCTTCTTCTTTCCTCACAGAGTCTGGACCTCACCGCGAAGAGGATGATTCACGAAGGTCCTCTCGTCTGGAAGATCGGCAAAGACAAGCAGATAGGTCGGTACTCCTCCCCGCCGATCGGCTGACGTCGGCCGTGGCGTCCGCTTCATCTCGTGTCTTTCGCTCGTTCCTCAGAGATCCAAGCGCTGCTGCTGTCGGACTGCCTGCTCCTCCTCCAGAAAGGCCCCGACGACCGGCTGCTGCTTCGTTATCCGTCCCGCTGGATGGGAGGAGGAGGAGTGGCCATCGCCGACAACAAGACCTCCTTCAGTCCCCTGGTGAAGCTGGACTCGCTGCTCGTCCGCTCCGTAGCCACGGGTACGGTCTTCGCTAAAGTTTGGACGTCCTTTACTTTTCTCTGTCGTTCTTTTGTTGTTTTTTTTTTTGTTTTCAAATGACAACTTTTGGGTACTTTTTTTTTTTTTTCTAGACAAAAAAGCGCTGTACATCATCAGCACCAAAGAGACGCAGATTTACGAGCTGGCGGCGGGGTCGCCGTCCGAGAAAGACACGTAAGCAGGTTTTTTTTTTTGTTTTTTTTTCTGTTCAAGAAGACACGACATCCGTCTTCTGTCCGCCTGTAGAAGTCACGTTTTGCTTCACTCTGTCTGGGTGGTTCGCTAACCTTTTTGCTATTTGATTCGCAGCTGGAAGGATTTACTCGAAAAGACCATTAAAGCTTTAGATCCACAGAGCAATCACGGGTCACTTCCTGCATCGTGAGTATACATGTCGAGAATAAGAAACGAGGGGAAAAACAGTCCCTTCACGTTTTAGTTTTAGTTAAAATCGCATGTACATGTATTCATTCGGTTTGTGTATTGTTTTGTCCAGTTCTTCCAGCCTACGCAGCAGTTCACCAGCCTTAACTGAAGGTAAAATATCTTGATGGAGAAGGGGGAAAAAAGTCTTTTAATATGGTGTTTTCCTGCTAGTCTTACAATCTCAGATGAATGGCAACACTTAAAACACATTAGCGTAGCTGTTTTAGTTATAAAAAAAACAAAAAACGATTCCAACTGGTTGGCAGCTAGAGTTCCGACTACGTTTGTTTCTAGGGAAAAAAACCCCGTAGAAAACGTTAACATTAAAATGCTAGTTTCTTAAATTTCTTTTTATTTGTTTCTAATCCACCAGTCCGTTCTGCAGAGGAGCAGTCGGAGTTTATCGGGAGCCACGTCGCCGCTGACGACGGCATGCTGGGCGACCGCCTCGCCGACCAACCCGAAGCCAACAGCGGCGAAGAGGACCGGGCGGTGGGCGTGGCCGAAGCGGCTCTGCACGACGGTGGGGAGAAATCGGGACGCGACGGAGTCGGACAGCAGCATTTTGAGTTGACGTTGGACTTGCTGTCGATTCTCCTCCAGTGGAAACGCTGCGGCGGCTCCTCCTGCCGGACGTGGACGAGGACCGGAGGAGCCACGATACGGACGACACCCCCACCAACACCATGAGCAACGGGAACGGCGACGGACGACGGCAGGACTCCCTGGAGACCGTCCTGGACCTCTGCCTGAGTGAGCCGGAGCCCAGGCCGCCGGAGGCTCCGCCCCCAGAAAGCAGGCAGAACAGCGCCAAGGTGGTCCGGCGAGGTAAACGGATCGCAGGGAAGACGAACGTCGACTCCCATCTCTTAATCCTCACTTCGCTGATGATCAAACCGAAGGCGACGTTTGTCTTTGGAATCTGGGTGTCTTTGCATGTTTCCTTTCAACTTGTGATTATAATTTACTTTCTCTCTCTCTCTCTCTTTTTTTTTTTTATCATTTGCTTGCAACAACAAAAAAAACCCCCCACAAAACTTGCTTCTTATTCCTCCCCCTTCTTTCACCCTTTCACACACTTTTCCTTCACACACACATCTATCCTCTGCGTAGCTGTGGTTGCGGGTGCTCCTCCTCCTCCTCCTTCTCCTTCTGCCCCTGATGGCACCGCCGGCGATGTTAGCCTCCCCTCCGATCTGTCGTCACAGTCTAGAGGCGAGGCCGACGCGCAGGGTAATGGAGACCGGACCTGCTTCAGTCGTCATGAGGCCACTCTCAAACATAACCAAATATAACCTTTGATATCGGGCGACGGCGGTCGAGCTAAAGTCGCTTTCGCACTCTCTTAGGGAACCTGTTCTACCTGGTGATGCCGATAGACCAAGGAGAGAGCGTCACCGACGACCTCCCTGACCCTCCTACGCCCGCCGCCAGCCACTTTCCTCAACCTCCACGGGAAGTGTCCTCATCACAGACTCAACCGGAGGAGGAAAAAGAAGAAGAAGGAGAAGTAGTAGTAGCGGCCCGCCGCTCGGAGTTCACCCAATCAGATTCAGAAACTATGCAAACGGAAGCAGAGTTAGAGGAAGACGATGATGACAATGACGGTGAGGATGATGAAACGGGCCCAGCGGCACAACAGAGTCACGTGATCAGAAACGCGGATGAGATTTTTCTCACCATCGAGGGCTTGATGAGCAAGTTGCACAAGCTGAAGGTGAGTTTTGTTTCTTCTGTTGCCCCTGTGGAGGAACCGAGACGATCCGGCTCAAACGGCGGCATTCAGAAGTATCAAACGCTCAAACTTTTCCAGTTTTTTTCCCCAAGTTGCAACCAAAACATTGAGAATTGAACTGGTTGGGTTGGGTTGCATTTAGGTGAGGTTGAACACATTCACCGATTAAGCTTTTCGATGTAGAAACATTGTTGGTTTTTTGGGGGGTTTTTTGCCTCTGCCTTAATTTAAAATGTGTCCAAATTTTGTCACTTGCAAAAGAGAAATAAATACATAAAAGTTAAAAAGGTGGTTGAAGTGTCTTTCAACCACCTCATGCGAGATTTCAGGACACACTGTAATCTGAGGAGCACTATACTATGCTGGGTTATTAGGATGAAATATAATGTTTCATAATCTCAGTGTCGAAAATGTTGGGACAGTGTTGACATTATAGAAAAACAAATTACATTTAAACTGTATTTTAGCGAGACATAAACTTTATAGTGCGGGACCAGAGACGTGTGTCGTAACATTTCAAGCCTTACATGAGTTTTAAGCTGGACTTATTCTTCTTACGGGACGTGTAACATTAATTTTTACAGATTTTCCTCGTCAGTTGCAATCGAACTCGGAGTAATATTACCAGTGTGGCTGCAGGGATTTTAGTTAGCAAAATCTGGAAAACTTGACCTCATAACGCCTGCAGCTAAATGTATCTCATGCAACTCCCCCAATAGCTAGAATTAAACTATTGTATTGACAATAAATACCAGTAATATAACAGTTAAGTTGAAAATATATGAAAAACGTCGCAGTCTGAAAGTTCTTTAATTCCAACTTCCTCCCGCCATGTTGGAATTCCTTCTTCTCTGCGTAACGGATGAATGTGATTCTGTTTAGATTTTGGGTTCGTTTGCAGAAGGGCACTTAAGAACAGTCCCCGATACTCAACGATGTTTGCGTTGAGTATTAATGCTTCGATTCCTTTGCAGGAAATCGAGAAGGCCCATCACAAGCTGCTAGAATCTCTCAGAGATCCCTCCCTCAGCCAGGAGTCGGAGGACCAGCCGTGTTGCTCAGCAACCGTCTCCAGGACGCCGTCCATGGACCGCAGCTCAGGAGACGGTTTGTGAGCGCCGTTATTTTAATGTTTGGCCTTTTTTTTTTTTTTTTTTTTATTATTTATTCCTTTGCATATCTAAGCTTTTTTTTTTTTTTTTTTTTTTTTTGTGGTTGCACTTAAACAGGTAAGGAGGGAAACCCGGGAGATCCCAGAATCCTCTCAACCGGATTCTGAGTGGATTCGCTCGCTGTGGACTGATCTCCACACGCGTCTGCAGGCTGAACACTAAAACGGCCGGCGGATCTAAACGCACATCTCATTTTGCAATGGGAGACGGCACGATGGAGATAGATTATTATTTTTCAAGCATGGAAGTCTGGAGAAAGAGAGGTGAGAGGTGGGAAGAAAAAAAAAAAAAAAAAGACAGAAGAAGGAAGTTTGAAGAGCTTGAAGTTTTTGGGGGAGAAAAACAATGACCAAGTTGGATTCTTGTGAAGGAAAAAAAAAAAAAGAAAGACTTTTTACCTTGTGTTTTGTAGAGCTGGTTGAAGAAGCGGAGCAGAGAAGTGTTGAAATGTTAATGTAAGGAAATGTTCCTAGGGACCCGTCACCCCAGCACTTTACCCATAATGCATCTCTCCCCCCCAAACACAGCGCTCCCCAGTCGCGTTTCGGACCCGACCGGGGAGCAAGATGACAGTATGTTTCACGGCCGAAGGACTGTGTCTGATTAATTCAGGTCTTTTTTTTTTTTTTTTTTTACTTATTGCACTGCGTAAGGAAAACCCTAAGTCACATGAACACAAGCACCACTAAACTCACTAAATCACTGTGGAAAACTTTTTGTTTTTATTCTTTTTTTTTTTTTTTTTTTAAAGTTTGGTTTCAGCTTTCAGTGAAGCTACAAGAAGGTGGAACTGTTATTTCACTTTTTTTTTTTTTTTGCTTTGTGGAAACACTACTGCTCCATTTACTACTGAAGAAACAAAACAAGCAGGTAGGTTTTAATTCCCTTGCTTCCACGGCGAAAAGGGATCTCCGCAGATTCACACAGCTGCTCACATCATGCCAGGTCGGATCATTCGGGGAGGTTTATATTCATGTGTCATAACCAAATTTTGGCACCGACGGTGCTGTATCCTAAGTCTGGAGTTTGGTCTGAACATGAGGGCAAACTGTGAGTTGTGCGGACTGCGGTAAAGTCGAGTGTAAAGTTATTAGGGAGAAGTTTGGGAAAAAGCTTTGGGAGAAAAAAACTATTTTTTTATCTTCTAGTAAATACACGTGGTTTTGTGCATGTTAGCCTGTTAGCTTAGCATAAATCTGGAAGAAGTCACGTGTAAAAAAAATTTGAGAAAAAAATAACAAAATACACCCGTGAGTACCTCAGAAGCTCACTTGTTTACTTTATACAGATAATAACCCAACACGTCATAATGTAGTAGTTACTAGTAGCTGTGAATTTCAGTCCATTTTCAACAAAACTTGCTGAATGCTTTGCGTTAGCGGCGTGGTTCTGGTTTTGTGAAGTAGGGTTCTGCGCAGTCGGTACTTGATGCAGAACGGGAACAGAAGCATTTTGGGTTTTCATATTTTTGATAAGACATTGGCAGCAGACCAACTATTGCGTTTGCATTCGCAAATGTCAAACGCAAAAGTAGCAGCTGTTTAGGTGTTAGCAGGAACCGCTACATTTTTGAGATTCTGGTCATTATATATTATGGCGGGAATTTACTTAAGTCTACGTCCATCTTTGATTAGTGTTTGGATTGTATGTGACCCAGCTGCAGGTCGGATACTGACCACTCATAACCGCTTCTCATAACCCCACTGAAAGGGAGAAAAAGGCTGACATTTTTCTACACAGTTATACAAATATCAAGCTTAAAGCAGTGATGATTACCAGCATAATTTCTTTTTATTTTTTTTAAAATAATTTTTCCATTTGTTGGCATGTAACTAATCAAAGTTTGAGCAACCTCCTGCTAAAACGTTTCCTCATATTAACATTTCAAATCAAATTACACCTTCGCCATTTTCACCCATTTTGGTCTGTCCTACTTCCTGGAAACAAAAAAAAAAAAATGTCATGCCTATACAACTAAAATTATAAATTGTTTTATTTATACATAATCTTAAAAATGATCAGGTCAAAGAGGTTACGAACTGACACAGTCAGTAAATAGAAGTGGGTTGCATATAGCTAAAATTCAAAACTTAACGAAATGGCGAAGAGGCCAAGTGACAAGCACACGTTAGCATGTAGCATCATGCTACATCGAAGTAAAACCGATGTTAGCATGTAGCATCAAGCCACATCCAAGTAAAATCCAATGTTAGCATGTAGCATCAAGCTACATCCAAGTAAAATCCGATGTCAGCATGTAGCATCAAGCTACATCCATGTAAAATCCGACGTCAGCATGTAGCATCAAGCTACATCGAAGTAAAATCCGGCGTTAGCATGTAGCATCAAGCTAACGGTTTTCCGTCCTGAGCTTGCTGAAGATTTATGTTGTTTACCTTTATATGCCTGGTGTAAAAACAAAAACTATTTCTGGAGCGCCCTTTGGAGTTTTTTTTTTTCTTATTTTATTTAATATATATAACATCAAGAGACGCTAAAACCAAGTGCTTTTCTCCTTTTTTTATTTTAACCAAATCTCCACTAATACATGCTACATATTTTTTTTCTTACTAATTTATATTTTTTCTTTAAATTTCTAACAGAAGTTTATCCGAAACTCACTGGAGGGGTTTATTTCTGAGCTGTTATTATTATTGGAAGTGATTTCCGTCTTCCAAACCGACGCTGCCACACTGCAGCGTCCTCCAGTGTGTTTTCAGAAATTGGTTTCCTTTCTGGTGGTGTTTACACTCTCTGAAGGAGGAACAGGAAGGCGGTAGCATGTGTATACATTTATGAAATGAAGCTGAAATGGAAAATAAAAAAGAGCGAGAGAGAGAGAGACAAACTTTTATCGCAGCTGATCCTGAAAAAACTTGCAAACGGAAATGTTGGAAAGTGATTTACCAAAGTGAGGTGTTGAAGGGAACATTTGTTGTTTTATTTACCATTTTTGGCTGCTGGGGATTTTTTTTTTCTCTCCAGCATCATACCAGCAGTGGGACGTTTTTGTCAGACCTCAGTTTCGAAAATTCAGCACAAAAACACCCCCCTCAAGAAAAAAAAAAAAAACCAGAAAACCCACGATCCTCGCTGGTCTGAATCAGCTGAATCTGGATCAGTTTCCATCTAAATATCTTTCATTTCGACTTTTCTCCTCTCTGTCTACTACTCAACTACAGTGGTTGTATTTCCTGTTTCTACCTCTACACTTTGTATCTTCCTTTTCATTGTATTAACTTGTACATTGACATCAATGTTGTGACCCTAACTGGCTGAATTAAAGACAGCTCAAACTGATTACCTTTTTTTTTTTTTTTGAAAAAATATATATATATATATGTTGCACAAATAAATTTCCCTGCACAGTGCAAACTACTGTATGCATAAACACATCATTAATTTCCATCTCATTGTCTTTATTTGGTCTCATCAGTCATGTGTAATATAGAGAAATCCAACCCACTTGTTTTATAATAATTTTTTTTCTGTTCTGTAAAGCCTTAGTTCTTGTATTTGATTTTATTTTTGTAGACATGATTTTAATAAAAGGATGCATAAATTATTTTCAGTTTTTTTTTTCTTTGTTTTGTTTTAAGAGGTGGATGAGTTTGTTAGCTGCACAGAAGGCAAACAGATTTTTGTTTCTGGTTTATGTGTTTTTTGTGAGATTAAAATGATGAAACTGGAAAAAGAACGTTCCTTGTGTGGACTTTCATTGGTTAAAAAAAAAAAAAAAGGTTATATTCCTTATGCTTTTAGTCGGTGCTTTTGCAGTTGGCACATAAAAGAGCTGGGGATGAACTGGGTGATGTGCTCAGCAGAGCAGAAAAGCGTCCATCTTCAACCAACAGTCCAGACAGAACCGGATATGCACCTTCAAAATAAAACCGAAATGTTTGCCAAGGACACAAGCGAAAAATCACTAGAGACCCTTTATAAGTCTGATTGTGACGTAGTTACGTAGAGATTTAAACCAGCGCGCGCGGCATCGATGTGGCAAATGCCAGGGTATTTGACAGCAAAGATATTGTCCATAATATTATCTTGCATTTAATCTCCTGTGGTTTTGCTGAAGCGCCATCGCGACATGGCGCTACCTCCGCCATGTTTCACCGTGGGAACAGCGTGTTCGTGGTGTTCAGTGTAAATTCTACAGCACTTTTACGGTATTTTGCGAACCACAACCTTCTGTTTTGGTCCATAATGGACCAGAGCCGGCACATTTGCCGGGTGTTGGGAAAACTGCGAACAGGATCTCGTCCGACTTCACGCGTAGATACATTGACGGCCATGTTTTGTTGGGTGACCAGCTGTGTACTCTCGTGCAGCAAGTTCCAACATTTCAATTTGAAAAGCACGAGCTTTGTTTTCGAGCTACAATGACCAAACTTACACACTTTGCTGGGGTAAAGCAAAAAACATAAATAAATAAAATGGAGGTTAGAACGAGTCAAAACGTGAACAACCACTGTACTGTATTGACGGAGTGACTAAGGGAGAAAGATAAACACAGTGTATTTGTCTCAGTGAGGCCGTGACGTCCACGACTTGCCGTAAACTTCCAAGAGGGCTTTTAATTCCAAAACCCCTCACCGGAAGTGGCACGTGAACCCAGTTTCACCTCGACGCTCCTCGGCCCGGCGTTGTGTCGTCCACCCATCCCGACCCAGCGGGACTCCGGGACACAACAGATGCGCGAGCCCCGGGACGCGGCGCTGGCAGCAGCCTGTTGAGGCGACGTCGTTTCTTTCTACCTGAGGGCCTCGGGGCAGATTCCCCTTGGAAAATAACGTCAACCGATTGTTGCGCTGTGAGCTTTGCGGCTCATTTGTCATTTTCTGCTTAAAGTGTGGTTGGAAACTGCGCTGACTGATGAGAAGGGACGTAAACTGAGGGACAAAAAAGGTGGACGCCGCTGCTAATTGGCTCTTTGTGTCGGAGGCGTCTTTCTTCTTCTTCTCTTCTTTTGAGCAGTAAGGTAAGACCACCCTGCGGGGCTTCGAGGCATGTCTTCTCCTTTTAGGCTGCTTGGTGTCACAAGTTGCAATATGAAAACTTCCCACAAGTTGAGAGTTGTCGCCCGTTTTCACCTCTTTCAATTATTATTATCATCGCCCTGATCTACAAGTCGAGGAGCGATGGGCTGGCAAACATCACTGCGGCTGGACAAGAACATTGTTCGCACGCGTTCTGGTGGCGCTCACTGACGCGCACTGCGTGCGCGCGGATTTGCGCACCGCGCAGTTTCATTAACTACCTTTGTATTTCGTGGGGTTTGGTCTCCACGGCGGCCGCAGGCGCCTTTCCGGCTTGGGTTTGTTTAGCGAGTGGCTGCATCCAACCGCATCACGAACACGTTGGGTGTGTTTGCTTTGTCTCAAAAGGCAACTCTGCCGGTGCGGTCCCTGTGCAGGGGCGGGGCGGGGCGGGGTGGAGTGGGGTGGCCCCCTCGCAGGACACACTGTGGATGGTACTTTTTTTTCTCCTGAATATACACACCTTAAGGGAAGAGAAAGCATGTTTTGAATGAGTTGCATAATGTTTGTGTCATTAGAATTCCAGAGAAAGCTCCTTAAAGGACTAAAGGTGGCTAAATATCTGCCTGTCTTTATTTAACCAGGTTAAAAATCTAATTTACAAAAGTGTCTGGGCTATGCAAAACAATATAAAAACAAGACAGTTTCTACAGTATAATGTAATGTTTTTGTGCTCTTGTTTCTAATGCCGCCCTGGGCAACTGCCCACTGTTTCCTACTCAGAAGGTGAATGATTGGAGCTGCATAGCTATACACTGACAATAAACAAATAATTATTGAACAATGATTTTATTATTTATTTATATATTGTTTTGCAAATCTTTCTTCTTTTCAAATCTTTGATTGTCGATATTATTTCTCCGTTTTTCGTGACTTTCTTTAAAGGTTTGACTCAACTGTATACACGGGTATAATAGCCAGTCATGGATTTCCTCCAAGTCACTTCAGCGTGAAATTGTACACATTCCTTCATGAGATAAATCAAAACCTTTCTTTTTGCCATTCATAGAGCTCATTTTAAACAATCAACCTCCCACCTGTATGTATGTACAGCAGCGACATAACGGCGACAACTTTCAGGTAGTCAAATGAATAAAACAAACACTACTTTTATCCACAAATTTTGCCGTAAGCGGACCACTTTTAATTCAGAACGCAAAAAACGACTGGTTTCCGACTGACAACGGGCCAGTCAAATGGAAAATCATCATCGCCGGACAATTTCTGTGTACATCTGTAAACGGCTGTGTTCGATATTTAGCTTCCGCTTTTCCCATCGAGGGGATCGCACTGAATGTGGAGCTGATCTTGGTATCCAATGGGAATCAATATGTTTTGAATGAGTCAGGAGAGGAGAAAGCTTGCTGCGCCAATCAATAGGATTGACTCCATCGTGACTCAACGAGAGCCAGAGAGCGAGACGGAGGTGGTTTTGCTCACCGTCACTTAGCGAGACGGTCGTGCTAAACTCAAGAAACACTCAGAGATAATTTCTCTCTAACAAGTATCTAACATGTCTTACTATCATGTCCTTGACCTTGAAATGCAAGTCTTTTTGTAACAGGCGATAAACATCTAGATTTATTGTAGCTACTAAATGCATTTCCTGACAGTCTAATTGAACCGGTACTCCAATATATGAGCATTTTCCTGAACTGCAGCAAAGCTCTAAATATAATTTCCGTGTCATTCTTGGGAAACTGGGTTCTTAGGTCAATGGTATTTCTATTTTTAGCCACAAAATAATAGGAGCGCTCTTGATTTGTGTGACGCTGTGCAATGGTGGAGATATTTTTAATCCTTTGTTTTCACCATGAAGTCCTTCATTTACCATTTTTGTCCAATCGCAGCATAAAAAAAAGACAAGCAACCATGAGAACTGGCTCCTAAGTTTTGTCAGCAAAGGGAGTCTTGCAGGTTTACATTGAGAAACTTTTTATCGACTTGCAACATCCTGCATTTTAAGGCATTCTTCAAATATCATATTGCTTTAAAAAAAAAAAGTCACTTAAAATAGAAAGTCCTTCAGTCGTGCCTCAATTCTTCAGATTTTCTCTCCAATAAATTGTTGTAGATTGTTTATCATCCTCCCTGATAATTCTTATTCCTTTCACAGAAGGCAGCTGAGCTTCTTTTTTGTTTTTTTGTTTTTTTTTTGTAGACATTTCATCAATCATTTGGACAATTAAAATTTTTGTAATTTCTGAACATAAGTCAGAAGTTTCAAGCTTGGAAGTCGCAGTCAGAACTATAATCACACTGATAGAGTCGCTAAAGTCACTAATTAGACTGTAAAGTTCATGAGTCATGGACCTTACCTTCTAATCTGTTCGATGTCTGGAACATTGCCACTTTATTATGCCAAAACCTGAGTTGGTTACGTCACGTCTCGAAGTGTGAACGGCTGTAAAACAGACGAGTCCTTAAAGGAACCTATTAGTGCGACTGTTCCGACTGCAGCAAATGAACCCAATACTTTCAACCCATGCTCAAATCTGACAAAGCACTTTGCATTGGAGATAAAAATGTCTTCAGGAATTGAGAGAAGTCCATTTGGCTTCTCAACAGACACAGTCGTTTTATGAAGAGGTCTAAATCATTTGTTCCATTTTGAAGGTCTTCCAGGTCTTTTCTTGAACTGTAGCTGCTTTTACCCTCATTTTTTGTCCAGTACTTGTATCTGAATGTTTAAGAGGAACTCATTAGACTTTTTTAAGCCCCCAGGCCTAACCTGTCTGCTTAATTTGAACTAAGAGCCACCTATGAAAGCCACCGTTTCATTTACCACAAAATGAAACGAGAGGAAAACATAACCAAGCCGAGCATAAAATGGCATCATCAAGGGAATCTCAAAAGAGCCATTGGGATCCTGCTTCACTAGTTTAATAATTTTTTTTTTTTTGCTTTTCCTGGTGGCATCATCAGAGGTCAGATAGCAGGAGCATGTCACAAAATGTGCTAAAATTTGATTGAGTGTAAAAAGATTCATTTTAACAATTCGTACCCAACTTCCTGTCTGTGGAGTTTTTCATAAGGTGGAAAAATTTGTTCAATTTTTGTCATTTGAAGTGGATTATGTTTGATAATCCACTTCAGTTTGATTCTGAGAAACTGAGAATAGAAATGGTAATATTCCCCATGAGAAGGAACATTACAGTTCTCAGGTGAATTGAGTATGTCTTAGCCCAATTCACCTGAAATGTTTTCCGCTGTGCCACTCTCTGCTTTGCTGAACTTCCCTCGATGGAATTCCACGTGGGAATCACATGAAATCCCTCAGCGCAAATTGAAGAGTCCGATATAGAAAGCAGAAACAGGAGGTTAGGGCACAAATGAGAAAACACGAGGACGTTGGTTATTAGATTAAAGGTCGGTTTGTAAAGTATCAAGACAACAACATGAGTCCTGTCCTGACAAAGACTGAATGTTAAAAAACAGAAACTGGATCAGATTTTGAAGATGAAGTCAAACGCGTCCTTGAACTGGAGTCCGGTTCACAGCTTTGGTGAAAGGATTGTCTGTTTTTGTTTTCTGGGGGTGTGTGTAGCTGAGGGGGTCGAGGAGGAGATGGAGCGCTGAGTTGTTGTTCTGGTATCCATGACGACACCCCACCACCTCCCTCCTTTGTCTTTTCTCACCCCTAGACACCCATTCATCCCCATTGTAGTAGCTGAGCTGTGTTGCCCCGAGAAACCACAGGGGACTCTTGGGAATGTGGCGCCTGTGTGCGGACATCAACTCCACATTGCAAGGCGCAAGAAAATATTCAGCATGTTGCATTTTTTTTTTTTTTTAAATCAATTCCTCTTTAGCATCAATATAAAATTAGCATGTTGTAAATCTGTGCAAATAATTTGATGTTTCTTGAACACTGGAGACTCGAGGGCTGCTATGGAAGGTGACGTAGTTGCCCTTTATCAGGCTGAGAACACACTCTGAGCCAGTTCGCTTATGGATTCTCATGAAAAAGTCTCCCATAAGGCGGAAGAATGGGCTCAGCTATGTCCTGTGCTGCCGACAGCACACGGCCTTTCAACAGAGCGCACAGTGCCAGCATTTTAACAATGCTGTCTCTCTTCTTTCCATGGCTGCTTGGTATGTGCCCCTTTCGAGACAGTTTTACTTGTCTCACATGACAAATTATCCTCTTCCTTTGCACTCTCTCCTCACTCCTAATCTCTCCTCACACGGGCAGTACGCACTACTCGGTTGCAGATCCCGCAACCCTTCTCTCACGTTGCCTTCCTCTCTCATCCTTCCTCCTTTTTTTTTACCCCCTCAGGCCTCCAAGATAGATTCCCTCAGGAGTAAAGTGGACTTGTTGCGTTTTCCGTTGGTCCTTTCCACAAAGTCCATCAGCAACCGCAAGAGCCAATTGGGCGTGGTGTGGGAGAAGGGCGGCGGCTCGGGGACGGGAGTGGCACGGAAACTCCGCCCACCGCCAGCCTCCGACATGGACAACGAGTCAACGTATTCGGGCTATTCCTACAAGTCGTCCCACTCGCGTACCTCCCGCAAAAACAGGTAGGGACTGGTGTTTGTTTCTCGCTGTCTGGAGAGTGAGACCTTTACTGTGTCTTGCAAATGTATTTGCTGCAAGCGCAAATGCAGGACAATATGGATGAAAACCTGTTTGACACTGCTGGGGTGGAGGTTCACCTTCCAGTGGGACGTTGATCCAACACACACCGCCAGGCCCACAATGAAATTAGTCAGATCAAAGAGTATTGCATTAGGATGATCCAACAGACTCCAGACTTGAGACTAATTTAGAATGTGAGGCAAGGCCTAAAACTCAATGTTCAAAGACTTTCTCTGGCCAATCTGAGATTTTTCTATCTTGTGAAGAATAAGAGGTGAGCAAATTCAGACATTTAGAGGGGAAAGCTGGTGCAGACCTGTAACCACAGTGCAAAAAAATCTGCATTTTATGTTATTTGTTCTAAATTGATATTTGATGTGAGTTTAAGTGCTTACAGATAGATCTCCTGTGTGACAGCAGGTTTGGCGAATGGATGGGTGGACTGTTTTGGGGTTTTCTACAGCAGGATAAGTGGAAGACGAAGTCAGGCATTTATGTTAGTGCTTGTAGACTCCAGCATTTCCACTAGGTGTCACCAAATAAAGCAGAGTTGAATCTACACTTTTGCAGCACCTTAGTAACTTGTTTCAAGCCCACATTATTTTAAAGTCACAAGTAATTAGCTTTGGGGCCAATAGTCTCTCGTGTCTTTTCCCAGGAAGTTTCTAGATTAACAACTAAATCGCAAATCTTTCAAAATGAACCGAAACACCTTTTTTAAACTTTTCGATTTGATAGAAGGTAAAGAATAGAGAAGTAATGTTCAAAAAGCAGCTGAAAATTATCCAATGTTTGAAACAAAAGTAATCCAAAAAAGATTGCATTACTCGTTTGTTTGGCTTCAAATCTAAAGGAAATACTTTTGAGTTTCTCCAGTAGAGATTTGAATCTTATGGCAGCACAGTCTGTTGATAACTTAAAACCTCTAATACCATGTATGTCTTGAGCTGAACTATCACCGATATCAGTGTTGCAGGCATTTCCTGAATACCAAAATATATTGACATTTTTCTTTTTCTTGATTTTGAATCTTTTACTTTGCTCTGTTGTCTTTTAACTGTTGATTCGTTTCATGTTTTTTTCTGTCTATTAGACGTTATGTTATCATGACCTACTTTTCTGTACTTCCACAATTTGACAGTCCTTTTCCAAAAACGTCTTTCTGGGCAACAGTCAGATATGCCTGTAAATTGAAAAAAAAAAATATTTTATTCCAAACAATAAAATTTGTTTTAAAAAATGAACTTACATACTGTATATAAAAATACCCAAGTTTTGTATAATGAGGTCATTGGCTATGAATGAAAGTGCATCGTCGTCTCAGATGACCTAATCCGGTCAAGATTAAATTCTTAAATTAATTGGCGAAACAGCAACCAGCTGATTCTGGGTCAGCAAGTTCATTCTTCTGGGAAACTGGATAACATAATCACACAATCTCAAATTTGAATAGCATGATTATAATTATAGTGAGACATAGTGTCTTTGGATCAATGCCAGCCATTAAGTATATTGCATATCATGCGTATTGTTCTCTGTAAATGCTCCAACATAACCCCTTCAAAAGTATCTCAAAGCCACAAACGGAGAGTAATTTCTCCAAAAAATGCTGTTGCCCCTGAACGACTACTTATTCCTGACATTTACACTGTTTTCCGTTGTTGCTTCAGGGAGAGAAGGGACCGGCATCGCTTGAAGAATCGGGATGGCTCAATCCGTGGAGATAAGTCTGTGATGATCCAGGCCCCGGGGGAGCCGCTACTGGATCCTGAGTCCACCATACCAGACGACCGGGTCAGATTTTCATTTTGTAACTCGTCTGTTTTTATGTGGGATCTATGTGAACACATGATCACCAACACCCACCGTTCTCATGTTCCCACAGGACGACAACTGGGGTGAGACCACCACCGTGGTCACTGGGACTTCTGTGGACAGTATCTCCAATGAGGATCTGACTCGAATCTCTAAGGACTTGGAGGACTCTTTGCCTCTCGACTGTCGGCGTTACATCAGCCCCGTTTTCGGAGCCATTTTGGGGCTCATCTCTGTAATCACTCCCTTGGCTTTCCTTGCCCTTCCACAGCTCCTTTGGCGGGACACATTGGACCCTTGTGGAACGCCATGTGAGGGCCTTTACATCTCTCTGGCTTTCAAACTCCTGATCCTCCTCATCTCCACGTGGGCGTTGTTCCTCCGCCCGTCCAGGGCCACTCTGCCACGCTTCTTCGTCTTCCGCTGTCTGCTCCTGGCGCTGGTCTTCCTCTTCGTTGCATCTTATTGGCTCTTCTACGGCGTCCGGGTCCTGGAGCCCCGCGAGACGGACTACAGGGGGATCGTGGGATATGCCGCATCTCTGGTGGATGCACTGCTGTTCATTCAGTATCTGGCTCTGGTTCTGCTGGAGGTCCGACACCTGCGGCCCGCTTTCTGTCTGAAGGTCGTCAGGACCGCTGACGGAGTGAGTCGGTTCTACAACGTGGGGCATCTTAGGTCAGTATAAATGCATTCAATTAGTGGATCTGTCGGTGATTAAAGCACAAATTTTGGTCAAATTTCTTAGAAATCACTCAAAATCATTACTTATCTGACATACCTGTGCATAATAAAGCTCTAACAGACTGCAGTATGAAACTTGTTTAAGACTTTCTTGGCTGAGGATTTGTGAACTACATAATTCACCCGCCATAATTCTTCAAACGGCATCTTTCATGCGACGTGAAAGATGCAGTGACATGAATGCTTGTAGTGACATTTACATCCGCGTTGAAGCACCAGGGAAAAGAAACCTCAAACACTTGAAATAGTTCAGCGGAACAACTGCAACCTGTTTCTGAACTGTTCTGCTTCCGCCACATTAGGGTAGAGAGAAATGCATTAAGAGATCTGGTCTGATCAAAGCACTCACTACAAATCGGTGATTTAGTTTATATGCCTTAATATAACATAACAGTAGATTTTATGTACATAAAAGTAGAAAAGTAGTCATTTGTGCTTTGCATAAAACTGCTTATCCTGTAGGCCCCTTATCGTCGGGCCCCAGTCATGACTCACTGTTCACCACTTCCTTTGGTGATGTGTTGCGAGAGTGTGGCTACCAATAGTGAAACATCCTGACAACTTTCCCTTTATAAAATGCAATAAATTAGTCATGTCCTCCTTTTTCTGGTCCAATGCAGCATTCAGAGGGCAGGAGTGTGGGTTCTGGACCAGTACTACAGCGACTTCCCAGTCTATAACCCGGCATTGCTTAACCTCCCCAAGTCCATCCTTACCAAGAAGATGTCCTCCTTCAAAGTCTACAACCTGGAAGAAGGTACATTTTCTCTCCTTCATATTATAAGACGCCATCACTGTTCAATATCAAGGTGCTGTTCAAAGATCAGTACCTTGGTTGAAAATGCCTTATTGGTGAACTGTCACTTTCCTAATTTTGTGTAATCAAAAGATGAAACGGTTCATCATATCCATCCTTTAGATGGAACAATTTAAAGGCATGTCTCTGCCCACAGAGAACACCAACAACTCCACAGGCCAGTCCAGAGCCATGATAGCAGCCGCCGCTCGGAGAAGAGACAACTCCCATAACGAGTACTACTACGAGGAGGCAGAGGTGGAGAGGAGGCTCCGCAAACGCAGGGCCAGGTAGCAATACAGGGAAAAGCACTGGACTTTGCTCTTAAATACTTGATAGACCTCACAAAGTAACTCCTCTGGACCAGTCTAGTTAAAGCAGTAGCTCGTATTCATCAAGTTAGCGACTTCGGTTGATATTCTAGTGAAAACATTCCACCTCTCTTACATCCTGTTTTGTCTCCTTGTAGACTGGTAGTGGCAGTAGAAGAAGCTTTCACCCACATCAAGCGTCACCAGGATGACGACACGCCCACATCGTCTCCCAAACACCCACGGGAGGTGATGGACCCCAGGGAGGCCGCCCAGGCTATCTTCGCCCCCATGGCCCGGGCCATGCAGAAGTACCTGCGGGCCACCAGGCAGCAGTCCTATCACACCATGGAGAGCATCATCAACCATCTGCAGTTCTGCATCACGCACAACATGACACCTAAGGTTAGGAGGTGTTTCTTTTGAAATGGTAATGTAGTGCTATTTATGGCACAACAAGTAACTGATGTTGCCTGCAGCTTCTATCAAAAACAACTTGCTAGAAATATCTGTGTGTGATGCCTTGAAATTAGCCTCTATCTCTTCAAGATAGACTTTATTTGATTTAGGGCCAAAATGTCAACATTTGTTAACTGTTTTCATTTTCACACTTTATTGCATCAACAATCCAAACCTTCTGAAAAAACTGTTCCCCTCCTCACCTGCGGGGGTGTTGTTCCAAGAACCAATGAAGGAAACGACACAAACGTCTCTGAAGAAGATACTTGGACTTCCTTCTCCAAAAAATGTGAACAGACCTGGAGTCAGATTTTAACAGTTGTAGAATTTCTCTTTTGTCTTTGATAAAAGATCACAAGACATTTCTCCCACTACTGGTAGAGTCATGCATTTCTTATGGTTGCATTTACCCAGAATGCCCTGCGCTATTGTCTGCACCCTGCTTTTAGAGCAACGGCATCCATTCAAAACGCACCAGATTTCACTTCAACCAAACCAAAATCTAGGGATTTCTTTTTAGGGTGACCAGAGTTCCTCATCAGAGTTCAACTGCGCATTCACACCTCCCCAAACAAACTGGACTTTCTAGGCAAACGGATTAAAGTTAAATTAAAACCAGCTAACCGGGGCTGAGGTGAATGCACCATAAGAAGCTCCTTAACCTTTCAGACACTCCCTCTTACGCACATCATTACAACAATGCTTCTCCATGCTGTCCATTGATGCCCTTTGCAACCGTTCTCATGAGTGTTAAAGTTTCTATAATAAGCTCAGCAGATGTGTGATTTCACCATCCATGAATGAGTCAAAAGCTATGTGTTTGGTTGGGAAATGACGTGACCTCAAATAAAGGTCAAAAAAGTAAAGTAGATTTTGCATGATTCAACTCCTCGTGACCCACTTTCTCCTCCTCTCCTTAAAGGCCTTCTTAGAGCGCTACCTCAGTCCCGGTCCCACCCTCCAGTATCTGGACAACAACAGGGGGCGCCAGTGGACACTAGTGAGCGAAGAGCCAGTGACGGCCTCCTTGCGCCAAGGCCAGATCTTCTGCCTGAAGCGCCTCGACTTCGCCCTGGTCGTCAAGGTGATGCCCCTCCCTTTCCTGCGCCTAGCCGAGGAGTTCATCGACCCAAAAAGCCACAAGTTTGTCATGAAGCTCCAGTCAGAGACATCTGTCTAGCCGAACGGATGCAGCTGGACAGAAGGAAAGGGGAAGTTGAAAGATGCTCCTTATCGAGGGCATGGTTTTTTGTTTTATGTACCTTGTAGTATTACAGTGTCATTATACATGTTTTTTTTTATTATTTTTATTTGTCCAAATACAAAGCCATACAGTATATGGCCAAGATAAAAAAAGATGAAGTCATAGTCCTTTATATTAGTTAAAGAAAGATAAAGACACTTCCCTGTCTGACTGCTCCTGGGGAAGTATCAGTTCAACACTTTGTTCTTCTCTAAACAAATGTCATACACAACAAAAGGTGTTCTTTAGGCTCTGCTCCAGATCCAGATGTGCTTTTTGCTTCTCTCATGTTTTTTTTTTTTTTATGTTACTATTTAACATGAGCCTTCATACCACCACTGCTGAACAAATCGTGGATAATATTTCTTTAGTTTTTTTTTTTTTTTTGGTCCAACTCAAATTGTAACCTTATAAAGCAGAGTCAAACATCACAAAACCCAACTGAAATGATATCTTCCCGAGTCTTATGACAAAATGATACAATCCGAAACAAAAGACAACAGTTTCTTTTTCTTTTTTTTTTAATCGCGGTAGCAGTTCCGCTTTCTTTAAAAGGCAGACGAAGACAGAAATACTTAACTTCTACAGGGAAGTGTGTCATCTTTTATGTGACAGACGAGGAACAATTGGAGCAAAAAAATGTATTAATTGCTTTGCTTGGAAAGCAGTTTGTGTTCACAGAATTGTTGTGGCTTCCAGTCAGTAATAACACACTCCATCTTCTAAAGAGCTTTGTGTTAATGGTGCAGATTTTTTTTGTTTGTTTATTTTTTGGGGGGTTTTTTGTGGAGTATGCTACATCAGACAACAGTCACAAGAATTACCGTGTACGGAAATCAGATGACAGAACTTAACCTGACAGTGAAGCTAAACACATGGTGTCTCTGTTGGGAAAATGTGGATGTAGAGCTCACGATACCCTGAGCAGTTTGTTTATTTACTGGCACATAGGAACTTTTCTCAAATTGTCCACACTGACTGTTGTTAACTGAAGGTAATACTTGCAAGTATTCCACACTAATATTTTAAAAAGTACATTTTAGTGATAAGCCAAGTCTCTCTGGAGAGTGTGTCTTTGTCAGTGGAAAGTCCTTTCAAAGACACAAGGTTATGTGGACATGCCTGGTTTACCATAGCTGCATGGCCACAAATCTTGGTCGGGTTAGCTTGATCATACCGTGATGAAATGTCTTTTTGTTTTTCTGCAGCACATATTTTTTCGTTCAAACACTAAAAGCCTTAACAAACACTTCAGCGTTCGTTACTGTAGACCTCAAAGAAAAACCTCCTGCTCATACTATTTTCTACTCGACCGACTCGGAGAAAATCTGTTTTCACTGGTCATTACAGCCAGTTGGAGAAGACGAAAATAACCAAAAACGAAAGAATGAAATGAATTTTCACCAGAATATCTATGCAGTTTTTAAATCTTTGTTGTTCCTAACTACACGGCAAACCAATGGAATAATGGCGCATCACCCCAACCTGTGAATGAAAGGAGTGCTTTATAAAAATTACAGAACTGAAATTTACAGCGGTTACTTGTCGCCTGCTTCTCTTGCATGCAAACGCCATCACAGAGCATGTCTGTGAATTTTGCTATCATCTCAAAGAATCTTTTGAAGTGTGACACTGAACTGCAAGAGCATTTATTAAATCTGACTGGATTCCCTAGTGAATTAATCTACATGCTAATTTATAGATATGTTCGAGGGTTAAAATCGAATCTAAAGACAAAAGCAGAGGCACAATTAGTTTGAGTTGTTAAAAGAAATGAGAAAAATTACTGGAACAGAAAGTTACTTTTTCATTTTGACTTCCTGTCCAACTGAGGAAGTTTCTCAAGCTATTGAGAAATAATGACGATCTGACTCGGTAGAAGTCGAGCTCTGATGAACGCAGCTGGGAGTGGGCTGAGGGCTGAGAGAAGAGGAAGTGTGGGCGTGGGGGCGTTGCCATTGGTTTTAGTGTCAACGGCGGTTTAAACTCAACATGCCAAGACTTCAGTGTTGCGACTTCCTTTCTAGTATTATTGTTGGTACTTGGATAACAAAGCCAAGCTCTCTCAAATTCAAATATAGATTACAGTTAAGGTGCTCAAACCTTATGACGGCCTCTGAAAGATTAGTTTTAATAAGCTAACTGATCAATAAATAGTTGACTCAGTGTTTTGTAGTCAGAAGTAATAAGCTGTTACTTTAGGTCACTGCAGGCCTCTCGCACATCTGTCCATACATAGAAATGGTGAAATATGTGTAATTATTGTACATCTTGAGAGTGTATAATGTCATCTGACTTCTAACTCCTTCAGCCTCTTTTACATCTGCTAAAAATGCTAATATCTTCAAAGGACATTGTTATCAGAAACTATTTTTTTGTACTGTTATGCTTCCAGTTGATGCCAGTGGTCTTAATAAATGACCCCATTTTTAAATGTCCCCCCTTTTTTTTTTTTTTTTTTTTCTTGGGTTTTTTTTGTTAGTTTTTTTTTTTGTTGCAATAAAAGAAAACATGTGATATGTGACGTGATGACGAGAGTGTGTCTGACGTGTAGGGGTGGAATTTCCAAGGAAAAAAAAAACAAAAAAAAAACGTCAAACATCACCTGAACGTGTCATGAGAAATCCTAGGGGTTGAAAGGCTCTATGTCATTGCCGCGTTGTTAAGGAAGTTGCAGACGTTTAAGACTTCACTACTTGCTGACTGGCGCTGCTACCATGAGATTTATCGTCCTTTTCCTGTTGTTTAAAGGTAAGTAAT
>VMRN01000319.1:55978-86248 GCA_010277015.1 Poeciliopsis turrubarensis
CAGCGGTAAATGAGATGATGTTTCAAGAATCCTATTTGTCATGAGCTGTCATCCTTTCCTCAGAGATGAAACACGCCCATGCAGGAAGCATGCCATGCGTATATTTAGCAACTATTCAACAGTAAGTCTCAAAGGAGGTTATTTTCAATGCTTTTAGCACATCCACGCATGATAACTTTATGCTGACGTGTTGAAAGATCAGATATTTATCTGCCTCGAAGCTTTGTTAAGTTATGTTTTATTATTTAATGCACAATGTTCCGGCCGGGTCGTTACTGGTGCTGCACAGAGCTCTCGCTTCCACCTAAATTGTTGACGAAAGCTAAGTGTTAGCAGCATAAGGTCCAATTTTCAAGTTCGGCCTGAGAGGATTTCATTGATTGATGATGATGTCTGGGTTTTTGTCCTTTTTTTTTCGGGAGACCAGTAGACGTCCTTAAAATGACGGGAGCGATGCTTGGAGTACAGCAGCTTTTCTCACTGTGCCTCACTGTGAGGAACATTTTGGGGCTTGAAAAGCACTAATAAAAGCTCCGATGGCTGAGACTGGCCCAGTTCATTCCTCTTTGAGACAGTGATGGAAGTGTTCGTCCTGCATAGCTTACCCTTCACGCCACCAATACGCCCAAAGCGAAGGTGTTTAAGTGTCGTGATGTTCTCTCACATGAGTGGAGACGAAGTGTGTTGGTTTGGTTTATCATAATAATGACAAGATGAGCAACATAGGCAAATCTGTTGAATACTGGAACAATAACATGTCATCCCTCATCAACAGCATTGAGCAGTGGGTTCTGTCTGAAAGAACAAAATGCAGTTGCTTTGGTAAGCCTCCTCTCTCTCAGCATGGACTTTATGGTGGTAGTGGTGGCTGGTGTGGGTGATCTGGTCATTTACCGGTCTTTTGACTGCCTCTCTTTGGCTGTGTTGGTGTTTTAAGAAAATAACTGCACCTTTCTCTCTATGAGTTTTTTATGGACACATAATCACTCCTTGACCTTTATATATCAGAGAAGTGAGAAAATTCACTCTTGTATCAAAGAAGTCTCTCACTTGTTTCACTTACCAAAAATGGACATCTTCACAAAGCATGTACCAATCCGACAACTTCTGTAAGTTTTGAAACCCCTAAGACTGCATCTCCACCCACTTAGAAATATCTGCCCTCACTGGCTGGCCTTTCAGGAACAATAAATGGCAAATACTAATAGTGAACCAGATAATCACATTGTAGCAATATCTAGATATTGCAAGGACAACTGAAGTTGATTTAAGTGGCTTTGAACATGGCGTGGTGGATCTGCTGCAGCAGTGATTCAGAAACGGCTGTCTCTAAGGTTTACATGGTCACATTCAGTGGTTAAAAAAATGGAAGGATCCAGAGGCAGGAAGTTTTGATATACTGAAAATGCACAACACATCGAACCTTAAAGGAGATGATCTGCTGCAGCAGAACACCATGGCGGATGCCACTCCAGTCGATATTGGATCTCAACATCAATCTGAGGCTAGAACATGAGCTGGGCTCCTACCACATTTCTTAGTAATTTGCTGGGAAATGGCGGCTTGTGAAAGGGCAAAAGTTGGGATGGATCTAAGCAGTCACCTAATCCAATTTGAAGTAACACAATCTTGCCTCAGGGAGGCAATGAATGTGTAGCGTAAGGAGATTTCAGTGGTCAGTATGACTGGAAAGATGCTGCATCGATTCTGTCTATGTACCATTCACAGGAGCTTTAAGTATCTTAAAGACACAAAAAATAAAGAAAAAAGTTGTTTTTTATCAAAGTAACTTATTATTATCATTATTATTATTATACATAACAGTTGCACTACTTCTTTGGCTTGTCCTCTGTGATACAGGTAAAAGGAGAACTCTTCAAGACAAGGATTTTACTTTAAAATGCAAAGGGCAATCCGTAAAGTTAAATTGTGGTCCAGTAAATGGACCTACTTGCAGACTAAGAACGCTGATAAACGGCATAATGGAGGAACGCTGTTGTGATGACATGCTTTAGGCAGGGTGTCAGAAAGAACACTTTCACATTTTGATTTAAATACCTTGTCCATGCACACTGTCACCCTGACAACAAGGTATGAACAGGTTTGGCTTTCAACCCTGTAGTTAAAGTTCACTGGAACTACGTTGTTTATTTGGGTATACGAAAGAGAGAGCGCTTTGCTTCGCCAACTGGAATTACAGAAATTACAAACTACTAGACCATCTAGAAACAAATATTGTTTTTGTATTTATTTATTTTTAATATAAATTAGAAAAATGAGACGCAGAATTTATTTGATTTTTTTTTTTTTTTTTTTGTCACTCTTAAGGAAAAGATCACTCAAGACTGTATTTAGGGTATCTTTTAATACTTTTCTATTATTTTCATTTGCTGTCTAAATTATGTGAGACACAACTACTACTACTGTTACGGCCCCTGGCCTCTTGAGGCTGTGCAGTCCTTTTGTTTATGCAGGTTCAGCTGTGAGAGCACACCTTGCTGATTGGCGGTCGGGAGATGGCAGTAGAACAGCAGTCTTCAGCCGATGATGATCCAGCCAATCAGATGCTAATAAGGACTATCTGCTCCTTACAAAAAAGCTCTATAACAATTCCTCCAGCGGGGTAACTTGTTGGAAGAGATTTTGTCCAGTTGGCCACCCACATTTGTTTGCATGCGTTTGCTTGTAGTTGGCTGTTTTGGGCAGTTTTGAAGACTCTTAATCTGCTGACCCAGTTTTGTTTTGCTCAGCGATTGGCTCTGATCTTGATTGCTTCAACTTAATTTTAGAAGCTTGTGTTTGGGAGGCATGACGCTCTCTTTTTGTTCCTTTTGGTTTTTGAGATAACTTTAGATTGATTTGTTTGGCTGTTTTTGTTGCTGATGTTTCATTTAACCCTCTTTAATTTGTACTGTTTTTTTTGTCTTTAAAACCACCACCCTTTTTTTCTCTCTAATAAATCATTTCCAATCTCACTTGTTACTCTGGACACTTCTTTATGTTACCGCCCCTGATCCCCTAGACCGGGGTCTCAAACTCCAGTCCTCGAGGGCCACTGTCCTGGAGTTTTTAGATGTGCCACAGGTACAAAAACGCTGGAATGAAATGGCTTAATTACCTCCTCCTTGTGTAGATCAGTTCTCCAGAGCCTTGCGCGTGACCTAATTATTCATTCAGGTGTGGTGCAGCAGAGGCACATCTAAAAGTTGCAGGACACTGGTCCTCCAGGACTGGAGTTTGACACCTGTGCGCTATACCTTAAGGTCATAACAATTACACTAATGCCTTTTCATTTATTCCTCCAGGGCTGCAGGTTAAAGGTTTGGACCAAATGAGCTCCATAACCAAACTTACAGGGTATGTAGGTGAATCCATTGTCTTGCCAGGCAACCGCCCTGATTCATGGACTGTGTTCAGAATTGACTGGTCAATACTACACAACAACACCTGGATTGCAAATTATGACCGAGGCGTTATAAATACTAACCGTCGCCCAGAATACAAAGGGAGGCTCACACTTGACCCAGTATCAGGTAAAAAGGAAATGGTCTGACAAAATGCAAATACATGTTGATTTCTATTTACAATGTTTTCCGTGTTTCTACAGCGAATTTAACGATCCGAGATCTTCAGTTACGTGATGCGATAACTTATTATGTGGACATCCTCAACACATCAAATTTCAACCTAAGAAACCAGGTCCATCTCACAGTGAAAGGTAAGTTGCCAATTTTCATTAGTCATGAAATTAATATATCGTTTTAACATCTTCCTAAATTTCCTTAACTCTTTTTATTTTTCCTATACTCATTACATCATTTTATGTCAAGTCATTTTGGATTTTTGTGGTGTTAAGTTCACTTGAAAATCAACTTTTTTTTTTTTTTTTTTCAAAAACAATTGCAGTGCCCCTCACGAAACCGACCTTACAGCTTTACCAAAATTTCACACCAAGCGAGAATGGCTGTGTTTTGGTGCTCAACTGTTCTTCTCCTGATCCTGGTGTTACCTTCGCCTGGAAGGTCAACCCTACGTGTCATCACTGCAGCAACAACTCTTTGAGTGGCACGTCAGAGCTTGTCGCCTTTTTCTTGACAACCCCAGACTCTGTAAATCTCACCTGCATTGTCATGCGCGAATCGCAGAGCACATCAAAAGTTTTGATCTCAAAGATTAAAGGTGAGTTTGTTAGTGATCATCTACCGTTTCTTTGGTACAGGAAGAAGCTGTTGCACCTGGACTAAGAACGTTATCATTAAGCCAACATTTATGGTTTAAATACCTAGTTTGAGATCCACCATTGGAAGTGTTTTTCAGGCCAACATTATAATCACAAGACTTTATTTAAATCTACCAAAGTAGATGACATGAAGTCGCATCACTTCTTGGTTTGGTGTCACTATTACATAGTCCCCTCCACCCAACGCATTCAACATTGTTTAGCTGGTCAGTTGCTGGTTGTGAACAATCACAATTACACTTAATTTCTCAATTTCTAAATTAAAATGTATTTGTCTCTGCAACCAAAAACTGTGATCAGAAAATATTCTTTGTCATTTGCTTAGAAGTCGGCTTTCCTTTCATTTATGTGAGAAATTCTCTACAAAAAGCCTGAAGGGATTTTTTTTTTTTTTTTTGTACAAAAAGTCAGAAGAGGTTTGAAATCAGTATGAATCCAGTTGAAACCAGAGGCGTAGATTTACAGAATAAAAAAGGTTGGCGGTCTTTCACACCTGCGCTTTAAGAAACCAGCTCTGAGTAAACCTTTTCTGGAACAGCTCCTACAGAGGTGTGAAGTGTACAGAAAAATGGTGGACAGCATGGTGCTGTGTTGTACTGAACCTGTTGAGTTGAACATAACTTCCAGTTATGACCTTTCTCTGTCTCCCTTTGTTCATGGGAGCCAGATACATTATTGTTTACAATGAGGCGGAAGCTAAGGCGAAAAGCGCATGCGAAGACATCAATAAATCACACTGCCATCTAGTGGCCTGGGATGACAATTACAGCTGATTCAAGGCGCTGCTTTGCTTTCATGATCTGCTCTGCTTTGCTTTCGGCTGGACATCTGTCCAGTCTGCAAACTGCTGTATGAGGCCCTAACATAACCTTTCTGTACTGGAGGTCATTATTATTAATTCAACATTTTTTTATTTTTATTTTTTTTTAATAAATGGGTTTTGTGTTTTTTCATTAAATCAATGTGATAATCTTCAAAATGAACAGAAGGAAACTTAAAACACATGTATGATCTGATATTCTGGGAGTGATAAATCTATGAAGTTTTACTCCTTCATATTGAATTATTGAAAACAAAAGTTATTAAATGGATTCTGGCTCAAAGTTTCTGTCTGGACTGGAGAAGCTACAGTCTTTTTACAATCCGAATGTCTAAATATGTGTAATATATATGAATTTTATCAGTCGTAGCAATTCAAGATCTCTGTAAATGTAAAGTGTGTGATAAATAACATGTTACCTTCGTTGCAGTTTAATCAAACGTGGCAAGTTTTTTTCAATTAAGCCGTTGATGGAAAATACTACACTGTTTAACGTGTACTTCTACATATGTTTTACACTGTGTTATGATCTTTTTTTTTTTTTCTTTTTTTTTTTTGTTCTTCCAGTTCCAAGATTCGAACCCCCACCCGATTGTGGTTTCATGTTCGCTTGGGGACTCTTCGCTACACTGCTGATTGTGATTGTGTTGACTTCACTTTTCCATTTTAGAGGTGAGACAAAAACATTCATATTATTCACTTTCTTTGCATGCTTCCTTTGTGACACTCGTTAAATATGCGGACAAAACTGTTCCAATGGAAGAGGGGGGAAAAAAAAAAACTATTGATAAATGAGTAATATTTTTAATAGTAAATATTAAAAGTGATTTTAAGTACATTTTATGCCTGTCTATCTGTATCGGACTGAACTGTGAATTGTAATATCTAGTAACTTTTTATTTATGTTCAACCAAACTATAACTTCTGTTTCAGGTTTGGCCAGCCATACATTGACATTGTGTTTACATTTTAGAGAAAATAACCAACACGCTCCAGTGTGGAAGAACAGATGGTTTCAATCCGTCACCCGGAGTCCAGGCGCAGAGTGTGACTTCCCAAAAATAAAAGTTCTAAATTTGACATGGTTGTTTTAAAAGGAGTAGCGTGCTGTTCAACTGTTTAAAAAAACAAACAAACAAAAAACAACCTATTTTAATATTTCTTTGCAAAGAAACAGAGGTTGAGATGAATAATATGATGAGCCTTTTATAATTGAAACTCTATCGGTCCATACATCTTTGGTGAGATACTTGATTTTTCATGTTTTTTTTTTTTCCTTTCTTTTTTAAGTTGAGCCTTTTTGAATTGAGATGGTGCCGCTACTCGATGAAATAAAACATTTGCTGCACCCAAATGATACAGTATGGACAAGTCCCATATTACTTTGCATATTAAATTAGCAATGCCCTGTGCTGGCCCAAGGCTGTATGAGCACATAAGCAGTATTTGATGTGGGTCTCCTCTTCCTGGTACTGTCGCGCAGCACCAGCTGTGTTTCAGTGCCAGATGAATCTGGCAGAGAGAGCAGAGTTTAATCGGTTGACCGGATAGGCGATGACGGGCTGTTTTTTTTATACTTGCTCAGATGGATTTGAACACACGCACACACAAAAAAAATGATCAAATTGTGACTTGACCTGGTCTAGAAGTTGAATGAGTTTTTTTTAATTGTTTTTACATTGGTTAATGCTGTTAATGTGAGATGTACCTGTAAAGTGTTTTATAAATTCATAAACAAGCAATCATATTTATTACCGGCTTTTAATATTTTTTTTTATTCTAACTTTTTGTAACTTAATGAGAAAATGATCATGGTACTTATATGTGGCTGATTTTCAAAGACTGTATGATATTGTGTGTCCATAGCTGTTTTGTTTTTTCCAGGTGAATGTCAAACAGTATTTTGTATTTGTTAAATGAATTTGTTTTTTAATAACTCTGCTTCTTTTTGATGTTGAGACGTAAATAAATATTTAAAAGAAAGCAGTCTTGCTAAACATTTAATTTTATTTATTCCAACCAGCCAAGTTGGAAGGAAAAACAACTTCCAACTTTTATTCTGAAACTTTATAGGTTTATGCTTTGATCGACCAAAATATGCCAATGATTAGCATCCACTACATATTTTATTTATGTCGTACCAAACTTGGACAATTGAAACCAGGAATTAAGACACGCCAAATAAAAACGCAAGCTTTTTTTTTTTTTTTTTATCTCTGTAATTAAATCAGACCAAACTTTGTCTTTTTTTTTTTTTTTGCCAAATTTCACAATATGTCAGGAAATATGTCAGATTTATTCATGTCTTCAATGTCAGAAAAATGTAAATACAGAATGATTACCGTCTCTTTAAGGGAACGCCCAGATGGTGACGTCATGGGAACGTTAGAAACCTTTGATTGGTTAGCTGACATGTTCTAGTGTGACACAATGGAGAAGTCAAAAAAAATCAGACAAAATGTTAATTTTTATTATGGTACAAATGGTTTTTAGAAAAATAAATTAAAAAAACAAAAAGCAGATGTACAGCTGGGTGAACGGCACCACAAGCGAACGTCAACAGGACAAACATTTGCATTATATACAATTTTATATAATCTATATTTACAAGATGTACAAACATATAAGTTACAGGGCCCGTTTACACGTTTAAAAACGGAAAGTTATGCACTTCCCAGCTTTAAAATTAGGGGGGAAAAAAAAACACATTTTAAATGAACAATAAACGTGTGCATTTTGCAAACTGTCCCTAAATTAGGTTTTATCAAATCAAATATTTCCTATTAATTTGCATATCATCCACAGAAATGTGTATTATTTTAGAATTTGACTAAGTATCTTTACCTTTATCTCTCTTTGTTGCTTCAAAGAGTGAAAAAATGGACACATTTTTTTTGCTTTATTTAGGACAAAATACAATTTTAAAAAATCAGGCAGGTGTTTAAGAAAAATAAATCTTACGAAAACAGATCGTTTCTATGATGTCACATGTTCTCATGTGCAGTTCAGACCCGGCACTGATCTCATCATGTTCAGACAGCAGTGAAATAAAACTGGTTGACATTATCTTAATTCTAACAGAGTGAGTGCTCCCTGTTGTGTGATCTTTGTTGGGATCGTCTTTGGAGATGGTTTGGCTCACTCTTGCTACAACGTAGTGAAACGTCTCGGCTTTCGTGTTCATTTTAACACGGATAAATATGCAGAGTGGTATTTTGTCCCCCTTTGTTTATAAGCTAGTGTAAATACTTGAATGATTCTAAAGTCCAGGTGATGCGTAGAAAGCATCCATACCCCAATTTCGACCTTTCATGACCTGTGAAAACTTTTACGAAAATCTTTAAAAAAAAAATACACACACAAATGTTTGGCACCAATTTTGTTTGATTTGAAGACGTGGGGGGGGGGTCTTGTTGACCTTTTGACCTTTAAACTTTTATTACTATATTTAAAACAAAAGCAGGACAAATGAAAAAATGTTATCGGAGCAAACGTACCAGAGTTGACTGACACATCAAAGGGTATGGACACATTTCCAATGGACTCTTTATCAAACAAGAGACATGCTCTCATATTTCTGCCAGGTATGAAGAGAGGCTGACATTACATGTTGCACATTGTAAGTGCCAAAGCAGTCGTTGACATGAACAGGTATAACGCGTAGCTTGGAAAGCACGTCCTTGCAGCAAAATTAAACGCCACTGGGTGTTTTCTGACTTTTTTTTTTTTTTCCTGAGGTGCACCGAAACGCAAGGGCTCAAACCGTCTAGGAAACCTCCTGGTACGGAGACACCGAAGCCTTCCTCATCCGTTCAATCTGGATCTTGTCGTAGATCGTCTGAGGCTAAACGAGTGGTAGAAAACAAACAAACAAAAAAAAAATCGTTTTTAGGGTTTCTCAGTGGTGGCTTAAGAGAATCTTTTCCTGCGGGTTCCAATGGTTAAACAATTCACTGAAAGTGCTATGAAGGATAAGTTGTTCTTCCAGTTCTCAACACACTGAAGCACAAACGGAGAACAATTCAGAACTAAGACATCTGCAGCAGGATAGTGAATATGTGGCATTCTGCTGTTTAATTAAAGCATATAAAAGAGCTGGAAAATATGACTGACATACACATCACAATATAAGCAATTCATATCAGTCAATATTGGTAATTATTGATTTTTTTTGTTGCTTTTTATATGTCTGAAATGCATCCAAACTGGTGGTGTGACCTTCACTGCTTTATCCACAATTTCCTCTTGAACTGTTGACTCCATCTATGTAAATTTATTATTATTAAATAATAATAAAAAAAATAGAGAGAGATGTTAAAGGTTCACATGTGCCTCTGTCTCCCCTGTGTGTGTGTTTTTTTAAAATATTATTTTAGTGATTGGCGTCATTTGACGGTTCACCGGTGGGGGGCGCCATACAGTTCGCCGAAGCTTTTACGCACCGGAAGCGTGCGTCCGTTTTGTCAAAGAGAAGAAAAACTAAACAGAAGAAAGCGCGCGAAGGCTTCCAGAAATATGAACGGGAGACTTCACCTTGGGACGTATGAACCCGGAGTTTTGGTCGGGCTGAAGTTCTTGTTGTTTTTGAATTTTTGGAAAGAGCCGACTGGACGCTAACGGACGGTTGGACTGGGAAGTTCACTCGCCTCCGATGACGAGCCACATTTGGTGTGTTTTCAGGAAAAGACAGGGAAACTATATATCTAAAGAAAAATAATAATAACACGAAGGGGAAAAAAAAAGCTGTCGAACTGAGGGAGTGTCGGAGGAAAGACTCCACGGAACCTCAGGTCGTTGGTGAACTCTGAACCGACATGAAGGTAGGACCCTCCCCCCGTCCAGCGGTGTGTTCCGCCAGGTGCCTCTTTTGTGAATTATTATGATAATTATTTCTCCATACGGGAAATGCGAGAGTAGAGCATATTGTTGCGGCTGTACTCCCAAAGAATTTACATTTGTAAATTATGGAAAAAAAAAAAAAAAGTTGCCAAAAAAATTGTTTACCGGAAGTGAAAATGATTTCCTGCCGCGAGATGGAATTTATTTTTACTTAACAACAATCTTTTTTTTTTTATTTATTTTTTTTATTTAAATTAGTTGTGTTTTGCGAGGAAAATAATTACAACAACCACATATTAAACAAGATGAAACGGGAAGTAATAAACTGATATTTTCTCGATATCCTCCAGAGGGAGCTGTTGCACCGCCTCGCGCCCTTTTGGGCCACCACTGGACGTTCATCTCTTACCATTTGGTGATCCGGACTGTTTCTGCTTTCGATGGTGTCGTACAGAGAGCAGGGTTTATCAGAGGGCGCCTGGAGGCGTTAGGGAGGAAAACACTCAGTTAGGAAACTCTAAATCAATGTAAACATTTGCTCGTTGTACGGCTGGAGTTGTACTCACGACTTCAGATGAAAAATCAGAGATGTCGGCATAAACCGTGAGTTCGTTTGAATCACTGCCTGCGTAAAGAAAATGAAAAAGTCACAATAATGCGGTCAGAGAGAGGGGGGGAAAAAATGGCACATTAAAGAGTTTCTTACCGGACCATGTTCTTTTGCAGAGACATACGCTCACCACTATGACTATAATAATAATGACCAGGAGACCTCCTCCTGCTCCAATGATAATCAAGGCTTGCAGTGGTATTCCTGTATGTGACAGCAGATTAACAATATGTCATATTCAAAAAGAAGCAAAGGAAAATAATTTGTCCAGCAACGTTTGCCTGGACAAATTACACAGTGCTTTGTATTCACATCTTGTCACATTATAACCGCAAACGTCAGTGTCGTTTAAAATAGAATGGAAAAAAAACATTAAAATTAGGAATGCCAGCAGCAAAGCAACAGGAAAAAAGATGCAACTAACGGATCTGAAACTCAGGAGGAAGAATATATTAGAAGACGTAAACGGACTTTGTATTCTCAGCAAAACAATTTGAAACAATCTATTCTTTTATTTGCCTTTCCATTTTTATGAAGTGTGACGTGTTTGGTCAATTGTATCAAATTATGATTAATATACAGTGAAATTTGTGGTCATAACGAGACAAACTGAAAAAAAATATCAGAAGGTTTCGATATGTTTTAAAAGCAATGCATATTAAGTATGAAGGTGCTGGGTTTAAAAAAAAAATTGTTTTAACCAGATATGTCTTCGGTCAAATAAATAATAAAGAAAAAACACTTTACACATTAAAAGAAACACGTATGTAAAAGTTTAGTCAAGAAGGTAGTTTAAAAAAATGGCATGTTATCATCAAGCATTGCAAGAAAATTAATTTCTAGTCTCTGCATTTGAGATGTTCTGAGTTTTGTGGACTTGGACCTTTAATAGAAGAATACAGCCAACAGATTTACAAAGTAAACAGACTTGCTCTGTTTACTTCGTTCTGAACATACCGTTAGTAGAGCCGGGTCTTGTGTCATTGCTACATTTCAGTATCTTGGATGCAAACACCTCACTGATAACATTGGAGGCATTGCAGGTGAAGTTGGTGTCGCCATCTTCTGGTGTAATCTTGTATTGCAGTCTGGGCCCGTTTCTGGTCTGGGTTCCCACAGTCCAGCTGTAGTTGACGTTGCTGTGATTGCTGTGAGGATTTGCTTTGCACTCCAGAAAAACTGAACAAAATCCATCTGATCCAGGCTCAGTGATGTTGTAAACCACAATGGAAGTTGTGGATATGGGCTCTAATGTGAGAACAGAGGGAAGAAGTGTAACGGATCAGTAACATTATACTTATGTGTATTTTATTTGCACAATTCACATAGTATTTCCCCCTTTAGCCTTAGAAAATTCAGAAAGCTGTCATCAAATGATCAATTCCTCATAATTGATGCAACCATAAAATTTGCTTTCTACCAGTAAATCCTGGGAGTCTCTCCTGCAATCAGTGTTTGGCCTTAAAGCTCGAGCTCTTTTAGGCTCCGCAGCAGGACAGTGACCCCCATAGACATGATATACAAATTTTTTTTTTTTTTCCATTGATTGTTTTCTAACAAGTATTGTGTTCTTCATTTTGAAAACAGTGTGTTAATCAGTATGATCTTAAAGATTTTTACACAAGTTTTCTTTCTTGAAATTGTTGTTTTTGATTGATTGGATTGAAAGACCAGCATCTTACCGTGAACTTGCAGAGTGATGAAGACTGAAACTTGTTGGCTTTTGACCTCTGCGATGAAATTAAATTGACCAGAATCTTGAAGAGTCAGGTCTCTTATTGTTAAACTAAAGGTTTTGTTATTGAAAGTTGCTCTGCTCTTAAATGGATTGTTTCCAGTAAGACCTGGACCTTCGTTTGCTATTGGTATGCCTCCATATCTCCATTCTGCCCTGGAAACGCCTTCAGCTGGTAAATTTGATGGAATCTCCACAGAGTCTCCAACTCTTTTATGAATGACTCCTTCTGAAGCCTCCACATCTGAAACACAAAAATAAGAGAATATTATTATTTAAACTGAGACATTTAGATGTCCTGATACAGTGTAAGATTTACACTTTTTAAAAATGTCCATAAGCAGTTTCCCGACGTATTATTTGCTTAATCAGCTATCGGTACTCAAGCTCTTAACAACTGAATTTGTTGAGGAACCACAGATTAAGTGATTTAGGTCAAATCATCTAAAACCAACTGGATTCATGGGACACCTGAACGCAACAGTTTGATGGAACAAACACACCAGCAGGCGGCGATAATTCTCTGAAGTTATTGTCTGATTTCTGCCTCACCCCTACAGAGTCAGAGCTTAGAACACTGTTTCATATGAAATGCTTAGTGTTTGTTTTACTTTTATATATATATTTTTTAAAGAATTTCAATGTTGGCTTTAAATGTCAGCGGACCACAACATGAAGTTCGGATTTTATTCAAGATTTCAGAAAGTAAAGCTTTGAAAATTGAGCAAAAACGAAACCTCGTCGATAACTGACAGTTAATAATCTCAAAGCCTTTAAGAACATTATGATTAAAATTTGAAATTATTGGTTCAAGGCTTTTTGTAATTTATTATGGTTTTGTCTTGAATGCCCTTAAACAGAAAGGAGATTTATTGAGTTCGGCTGTAGTTGAGGAAATCAGTTTATGACTGTGGGTGTAAACACTTTACTGACCTTCACATCCAACTTTGAGATGTTTAAGTCATGACATATGTATTTCTCAAACATGCATGAAAGAATGAAAGTAAGACTCTCCGGGACTGTTTTTGATGAAGGGAGTAACATTCTAGCACGTTATAAAGCTCAAAAAAGTTTACTGTACATAACGCTGCCTCTTTAATAACTTGATGAGCCGCTCTTGTAACAAGAAATTCTAGTTTATTTTCTGCACATCATTTGTCTAATCTGTATGCACAAAGTACTTCTCCATTTGATAGGATCAAATTTATATCTGTCTGCTGTGTGAATTTCTGGGGACCAGGGCTCAGCTCTGTGAACTGCAGGTATGACACTGGATCACATGAACGTTTATTTAGAAAAAATAAAAGTGATAAACTAAAGCGTTACCAGAAGAAACCTTTAAACTGTGGTTTATATTCGTTTTAAGAACCAGCTTTTTGGCATTAGGTTCGTCTTTCATTTGTTTGCAAAAACCTCTGCAGCTACAAGAGGGAAGTGTAATCAAACACTTAAACACTCCCGAGTTGTTTTTATCACATAAGAGAAGCAGCAACTTGACGTATTGGTGAGTTCCTGTTGTAGGACAGACAGGAAAATGTCTTAGTGAAGTGATCAAGCTTTTTATAACGTGCATCATCAGATACAGAATAATTCAAGCCGCCCAAACGCTGACAAACATTTTAAAACCGTAGACAAACAGGACTTCGCTTAAATGTGTCATGTCTTAAAAAAAATTAAGAAAAAAAACAATCAAACAGAAAAGACAACATTACTATTCATCGGAACGACTTCGTCAGAATCTTAGATTTAAAATCTCCAAGTGAGAAGGAAATATTGAAAGATGCAATTACTCGAATTACTTTGCTGAAGTTGGAAAGTTGGAGGTTTTTATTGCATCCCCAACATGCAAAATCTAATATATCTGCCTTTCATGTAAATTTCTAAGTCCAAAGTAAACAGTGTCTTTGCATTTCAGCTCAACCTTTTCAGTGAAGATACAAGTTAAGTGCTTGAATACGTGCAAAAACAAGTTAACAAACGTTATTACCCTTTATTGCCAACCAATAGTTGACCTGGTGATTTAACATATTAATTAGCTAATCCTTCTTTTTTTGTACACTTTTAAATTGGGCTTGAACTCTCGACGTCCGACCTCAGACATTGTTAGCAACATTCACAGTTTGTTTCTGGTTCACCGTTGCCTGCTTTATTTCATACACGGAGATCCTCAACAGATCTTAAAGTTGTTGAACAAGCCGTCGACCGGGCTTCTGATGCTTAGTGGCTCTACAGCGCTGTTGATTCAATAGCCTGGCAAACATCAGTGCTAATGTTGTTTCCAAGTACCACCCGTGAGACCCGAACCTCAGTTTGAGCACCACGTTTTGGTCGAACCTCTCTTTGTAGTCAGTGGAAAAATCTTTACTACTATTACAGCCACGAAGAGCTTCTCATAGCTGCTAACCAGTTTCTTTCATCTTTGGCAATGAGCTCCATCTCTTCGCCATCACCCTGATCTTTAGCTACCTTCAAAGATGATCAAACTTAAATCAGAACTCGGCTGGGGTGGCGTAGGGGAGGGAGGGTGTCGAAAACCCTCGGATCGGCAGTCACACTCATGATTGTTGTGACCATTTCCTTTATTGGTCTGTAATATTAAGAGTGGTGCAGAGAGTGCGATTTCAAATGGATAATCAAAAGTCCTGGTAATTACACTTAAATATATTGCATTAAATAGTCAAATTAAGTCTATCCAAGAACATTTATCAGATTGTCAAGTGAAATAAATTTAGCCTGACGCTTCTTTCAATTGCCTGTAATTTTTGTTTTTTTCTTTCACGCAGAGATCCATTCTAACTTTTTTGTCAACGAGGGAAAGTTTTCAGTGAAGACTAGAGACAAAAAAAAACACGGATGAGTCAGAGTTTGATCATTAAGGCCAACTTTGCATCATTTCCCTGGAAAACGAAGGCAAACCACAATCTGTGCCCTTGGTGGAAAGGTTCAAGTGAAAGCCTGTATCCGCGTCGTTACTTCAGGCAGCGTCGCTGCTTTAGGTGGGGAACACACAGGAAATGTCATGGTTGCTCTTGCTCTCGTTTCTGTCTCACACTTTTATTTAGACAAGCATGAAAAAGAAAACGGTCGACGACTGCGGCGCAATAGACAGACAGCAGCCATAGCTCTGAAGTGCGGCCTGTCAGAGCGACTGGTGTTTCGCTGTGACCTACAATTTGTGGACCGAAGCAGGAAGTGACATAAAGAGAAAGGGTGATCTGTCTCCAAGTTGCAAAAGTTTCCATGCATGTTTAGCAGGAAATCTGTCAACACAGCAACACAGAAACATGCAAAATCAGACTCTTAATATTCAACCACAAGACGGCCAAAGGTTATAGCTGCTGTCTTGGACAAGGAGGATGAATTCAGATCGCCACAGATCTTGGTGAGAACATTAATTTTCATGGGGACGGTCCAATTCCCAGAGTATTACGCAACTTAACTCCTGTCCATTTTTGAAGCTGAGGCTTAATATTCTAGCAAAATTTTCTTAACGATAACATCTTGTATTTGGAAAATCACAAACAAAACATTACGAGGAAAGAATAAAATTAAAAAATAAAAAACACTGAAGAAACGACACGATCTTTTCCAAGGAGGTGTGCAAATATCCCGCTCCAAGGACCCGAATCTAATTCTCCGTCAAAAGTCACAACCACAGAAAAGCGGGAGGTCGGTCACTGTCCGTGTCGGTTAACACGAAGGGCAGACCAGGTCACGTACCGTGGCGGGAGACCCCGAGAAGCAGCGCGGCCGTGTACGCCAGGACGCAGCTCAGGCAGCGACCACCAACCATCTCTGTGGGGTGCGGAGCAGAGTCTGTTTCCTCTTCTGCTCGCTGCACAATGAGCAGTCAGCCAAAGTTAAGAAGAAAAAAAAAAAACAGAAGGAGGGAGGGGTGGAGGAAGCTTCTGTAAGCGTAGAGCATGAAGCAGGTTGAGCTTGCACAGAAATAGGGTACCTGCTACTTTAAAGTTAAAAAGATTGGTTCTTCTCAATGCGGTTTTTGTTTTTACTATTTCGTTCATAGCACCGTGCAAATTTTGAATTTGATTACCTCGGCCAGTTCCAAGTGAAAATGTCATCTATTGAGGAAGAAAAACAACACGCGGAGCTGATCATGCACTGAGCTGTTGACATCGCTCTGGAGGAAGCATCTCAGTCAGATCCTATTATCTCCCATAAAGTAAATTATTATTATTTGAAGGCAGACTTGCTGGTCTACCTGCATGCTGATTCATGCAGCAAAAGGGCACAAACTGATGGCCGGACGTTCTCCTTCCTGTTTTTTTTTTTTTTTGATAAGCAAAAGTTTAGTGGTGCTCATATAATATGATAAGCACTGCACTATAACACTACATGTGTTGTAGTAAAGTGGAACAAAGAAGGCAGCCACAGACCAATGTATAACATTAGACTTCCTGTGCGATACTTTTTTTTTACCGAAAAGCTGTGTTTTTTTTTTTACAGCATATATAATATTACGCACAGCTTCCAAAAAGTCCCACTTTTGTCCCATCAGTTGACAAAATGGTTTATGGTTTAATGTGTCGGAGTTTCAGGTCCTGTCTGGGTGGGCGGTGGGTTCCAGCCTTCGTGACTCTCAGACGGAGGCCGTTTCTATGCTGAAACATGATCAGTGAGCTGAACAGAGACAGCTGGGGTCCGCGGTGCTTCAGATGTTTTCTCTGAATTATTTTGCGCCCTCTTGCATGAGTCTCCATTGCACTCTTGGAGTGATTGTCAGCCACTACCAAGAAGATTCCATCCAGGTATTTCCTGTTTGTGGCTAATGGTTCCTCATTAGGGTTTTGTAGAGTGCCGAAGCTTCAGAAAGGGGCGTCCATTTGTTAAGATCAGGAAATGGTGTGTCGTTTTCTGACTCCAACCTGCTTCACCACCATGAAGAGCCTAAACACTAATTTCAGGGCTTTGAAGTCAATCCTGTATTGGATTGTGAAGCAAAGCCAACATCGATGTCATGTACTGACGTAACGACAGCATTTCTTTTGGCTCTCCTTATTCGAAAGTGCTAAGACATGAAATTAGGTAAAGAGAGAGAGGGAATACATGTGGCAAAGTTCACTAGACCGGAAATTGAATCTGCGATGGCCGAATCGAGGACTAAGGCCTCCTTATGCGGGCGGTGCATAACCTCTGTGCCACCACAGCCTGTTCGGCCTGCAAGCAATGATGCGAAGATTGATCTTGATCTGTTATCCATCTTGATAAAGGCAGGAATTAGTTTGTTTAAAGTCCTTAGACAAGAAGGCAAACAAGTGTAGCTTGATTGAGCCACTCAACTTATCCAATTCAAGGGAGGACTCAAAAATCACTGTAAGACTTTCAACACAACAGTGAATTGTGCTGAAGGGCCCAGAGAGCTAACGGGACGTGTTGAACAGGGCGATTTCTGTTCTCTTCGTTTAAATGGAGAAAACTTGAGTACATGTCATCCAGACAGTTCAATAAAGGCCTCGATGAATCACTCGTTTCAACTTTTAGAGGAAAATAAAGCTGGAGCACAGCGGAACCGGATGTTAGATTTTTGAAGGACGGATTCTAACACGAAATGTACCTTGAGGACAAAAGAGGGGCCAGAATGTGGAACCCCACGTCAAGGGAACACTGGCTTATTTTAACCGAGAAAGCTCAGTTTTCAAACAGCTGCAAAGCGAGTTCCTTTAGATAATGTCAGAGGCTAGATAAGAGGATATCGTTATCCACACATCGAAAGCAGCGCTCGAGCGTATGAGGAGGTAAGCAGAAGATTTCCCCGAATCAGCAGACAAATGAAGGTCAGTAAAAAAACCAGAAGGATGCAGTTTCTGTTCTGAGGCGGACTGCGTTTTGCAGGACCTTAGGCAGAATCGACGGTTTGGTCAGGTGTAACTTTTTGTTTCTGAGTGGTTGGGAAGCAGCAGAGAGAGTTATTTCAAGGTGTGCTCTGTTTTCATGGTGACAACAACTGGGGTGAGAACTGAACTTTCACATTTTGTAAAAAAAAAAAAAAAAAAAAACTGTTCTGTAGCTAAGAGCTAAACTAGCTAGTTGGTGCAAGCAGCCTAGTGAGCGCTACATGTTTTACTCAGATATGAAGACCTAATCAACAACCACACAGGAACTAGACCACATCCTGCCATCAGTTATTGATGAGGAGATACTGATGTGACAATTGCTCATCATGGTACATAAACTGTGTGCATACCATAATTAGGTAGGTTGGTCACAAGAGCAGAGCAGAGCAGAGCAGAGGGGGGCCTTTATTTGTCCAACCATGCAGGTTTCAAGACCAAAAAGGCCAAAAGATAATGTTTCCTGCCCTTCATGCACAAGTACATAGCAGAAAGCATTAACTCCAGCTCAGGTCGGCATTCCTAATCTCACACGGTGCACTCTGTTTATCTGAACCTGGAAGATGAATAATTGACACTGAATATGAATGGCGTCTGTGTGTGGTGAAACAAGCTCCCGGTTTGGGCTTGAGAGGAAGCTGTGCTTTTGACCTATGAGATAAGCCCAAAGCTTTCCGGTTTGAAAAGACATACAGTTCGCTTAAAGTGTTTTGCAGTGAATTAAGCGGTGAGCAGTCCGAACACATCAAACACCGGGCTGAACTTTTTTTTTTTTTTTCTCATCAGGAAGTTTTCTGAGTATGAACCGCTGGTTTAAAAAAAGCTATGCATGTTGGGTGGAAGTTTGACCCAAATCCGGCCTCCTGGGTTGATTTTGCAATCAGGGTCTGGTTACGTCTTTGACCCAGAACAATGAGTTTGGTTTTTAACCCAGAAAAATGGGTTAAAGAAAGTAACCAATTCAACCAGAGAGTCGATTGAAAACGATTACTAATCACTTCAATTACCAAGACACTAATATCTGGAATTCAATCATAATTGAATATATATGTAATATATATATATACGTATATATATATATACGGACAGTTGCCTTCTACTGCCTAATAAGACTTTTATTGACAAACTCTTGAATTTGGATAACAAAATCCAAATCCACTGTGTTGAAAGATTGCCAATGTATAACGGCTTTAAGAGAAAGCTAAAGGCTAATGCTAACTCAAGAGAACAAAGTTGTTCTCAAATCTTCAACGCACACTGACTGATTACCATTTCAATGAAATATGGTTGTCCTGAGAGCAGCTTTCATTAATAAGCAACGCTGGTTGTTAGTTCTTGGTTTGGTTGTTTACCTTTCCATCATCTAATCTATAATCTTGGATTGGCAATTTCCTCCCCCCCAAAAGGAATCTATATTTATCAATGTCAAATGAATCCAACATGAAATGAAAGAAAAAAATTAAGTCTTTCATATCATACATTTGCCCTTTCAATTATCTATTCACATCTATGCCACATTAAAATGATGGAAGTCATTTTATATTGGTAGATGTCGATGTTGATGCAATACATAAGAAGCACTTCTGCAATAAGAGTTTTGTTTTGTTCAATAAGCTTCATCAAGATGAACTGCAAGACTTCTGGAGCAAGGCTTTCTGGTGAAACTGAAAAACAAAGCTGAGTCGTTTGCCATCCCACAATGCATTGTGCCGCGTTTGACAAAAACTAAACATAGTGTACCAGTACAAATACCTCACAGCAATTCTCAATGCTTGAGAATTGCTGTGAAATTCTCAAGCATTGAGAATTTCACAGCAATTCTCAATGCTGTGAGAATTCTCGATTGAAGAATTCTCACACAGCAATTCTCAATGCTTGAGAATTGCTGTGGGCGTTTTTTTGTTGTTTTTTTTTTTTTTCCGTTGTCGTACCAAAAGAAGCAATATTTGTATTTTGGCCATATCTTGGTTTAAGAAATAACATTAAATAGAAAGGAGGTGTACAGTTCCCTAAAGCGACTTTCATTGGAACCAAAACCAAATTTCTGCTTCTTTGATAAGTGTGAAAATATTTGTAGGCAACTGTGAATACGCCCCGTGTTACTGAAGTGCCAGTAATACTTCTTATGTCAGAGGTTTGCGGTCATGGTTTTGATGGTATAACTACATCATAAAGGAGAGAAACCCCCTCAGTATTATTGTTATTTACTGACCAAAGTATTTTTTTTACACTTCCAGTTAAGTCCTTCTCACAGTCTTCCTCTTATTGGATTTGGACGTTATGAAATTTTGTCGACGCGTGAGCGAGACTCTCATAAAACAATAGTTAATTGTTTTATAAGCAAGGAGATAAACTTTCCATTACCTTGGTAAAGTTACACAGTGCCAGTTATAGAACAGCTGGACAATCCCTGCATCTGGGGACTGTACCGAATAACTTTTAGCACTGTTGGATTTTCGGTCTTCTTTTCAAACTGGCCTTGCTGAAGTGTTGGACGAGTCACCGTGTGACTCGTCCCCTCTGTTGATAGACTGGATCTATAAGCGGAACTCACAGGGTGACCACTTGTATACTTGTTAACTGTTGAGGACGCAAACCCACACAGAGACAACGCTCACATGAAGGCTATCTCAGTGTGTGCCGCTTCTCTCACATGACCAGTACGTTCACAAAAGCCAACATGTAGATCTTAGGTCATAAGCAACATATGTAACTGTGAGAACTCCCCGTATGTGTGCTGGTGGAGCTGTAGGGAAATGCAAAACAGTTCTGAAAATCGCAGCTCCGTGTCATCATCATCTGAACGGGCAGATTCAGTTCCTGCATTGAAATGTGGTTTTCATTCATCTGCCGAAGTGCAAACTCACCCACACCACCTCCGAATTATGCGCTGTGCACTTTCCACCACAACACTCTCTCTTCCAAAGGCGAATGAATCGGCGGTGCCCGCCGTGAGCCCAGCGTCCGCGTGGACAGGACTGCAAGCGGCGCGATCGCCTTAGCAAACAGAAATGTCAGACCGCGCTTGGCGTCTCGAATCGATTTTAATGTTGCCTCTTGAGGCCACTCAGAGTTCACGTCTTATCTGTGTTTGGATATCTCACTTATGACTCACACCATATTAAATCAGACGTATAGAGGAAAATCAATGACAGGCTAAAGATAAGAATAGGCGTATTCTTTTCTTTTTTTTTTTTTTTTTTAGAATAAGAATATGACTTAAGCCACAGGGTTATTCTTATTCTACTCTAACAGGAGGAGTTGATTCAGTCATAGGATTATTCATCTTTTATCGAGTTGCAATGGTTGCCTCCCCAAATGATCACATAGACGTTATGAGCTCTAAACAATGATGGCGGATTTTACCGTGTTTTTTATGGAAACAAAAACGTGTCATAGTTCCATGGAAAAGCTGACTTGTTATCTGGTAAAAACCTTTACTATGTTCTCCCAAGAGCGAAACTAACCTCCAGTTTGTAACCATTGTGATCACAGTTCCTATGCAGAAGGTACGTTTGACACAGAGATGAGAGTAGTTGGCACGAACATGTTAATAATGGCCTCATCTTGGTTCTAACGCTAAAGGATGGAGGTGGGAGGGTGTTAGAAAATGGATGGATGGATGGATGGATGGATGGATCTCAAATGCATATGAACATCAGGATATAAAAGATGTCATTTTTTATAAAGTACCGAAAGACGTTGGAGACAATAACGTCCATTCTTGGAAATCAAGGCAGCGAACTGGGATCTGGCTTCCAGCAGCTTCCTCTTCTCAGCCAATGCTTTCTATACATCAGTTGTTCCAGACTTCTGTTTTGTTGGCATGTACCACGCGTTTCTGCTTTCAGTTGCAGTTTGATCATATTAAGGAAACAAAAATAGCTAGTTTCTGCCCTGACCGTGTCACATACTCCTTAGTCAAAATGCTGACTTACGACTTGGTGAAGAAACCAACAGTCATAGATGTCGAAGTTTAGAGAAATGTTTTCAGCCTTCAATCTTTCTCATTCTGGCGCGACCATGTTGCATTCCTACGGTTCTTAATACATTTTGAAACAAACGACACATTTAACCTGCCTCCCACAAACTCTAACCACTTTTCCAAGTAAACACACGTAAACCGTAAGGTGTGTTTGCAAATCGCAGCGGAACTGCAGGATTTCTCTAGAGGTTTTTGTGGAGTCCCCCGCTTGAAACACCAAAACACATTTACTGGCATTTTGAAAGAAGAAGTGACACAATACCAGTAAAACAGTTCCAACCAGTGAGTCATTAGAAAAAAAATATAACCAAGAGGGAAGAGAAAGGACGTCCTCGGAAACGATTATGGACGAGGCTAACGCCCGTTAGCGTTGCAGAAATATCTAATTTCTCAAGTGAAACGACACTCCAGTGTCCTAACTAGATGTAGAAAAGTCAAACATGAATAGCAAAGAAAGGAGCACCGTCACTTAAAAGGAACCGATTCTCATGAGCCAAGGCGAGTAAGTGTGGTATCTTTTCAATTTAATCATCGTCTTAGCTAAAGCAGATGTTGTGCAATGATGTGTTTTGCACAACTCGCTCAGATCAGATAACTCTTCTCGTAGACTAATGCAGCCCAGCAGCCATTTGCATCACGAGCTGCCCTCCACCTCGGACCAGAAATCTCACAGCTGGTAGAAATGCACTTGAAATGGCCACTTGATGCGTGTGCATCGAGGCAGGGGGAGCACAAGAACGTGTGAGTTTCGCTCTGAATGTCGGAGCGCTGCTGTTAGCTTTGCAGTCGGACTAAAATATCACATCACATAAGCTCTTAACGTTTCACCCCTGCAGACCACCAGACAGTGTAACTGGAAGGAAACCCACACAGCTCCATCATGTGGTCAGAAGTGTAGCTCCGACTTCACCAGAACGCTGAGCGCTCTGAATACCGCCGGTTTCGTTCAAGTGCCTCCCACTTCCTCAAAGCGTTGCATTTAAAAAAAAAAAATAAATAAAAAAAAAAAATAGGGTGAAGCTGCAGAGGAGATGACTCCCACACGTCTGTGTAGAGCTCAGCTGGACTGAAGACGGAATGAACGTCAACCTGGCAACTCTCAAAGTCTCATGAGAAACTTTGAAAGTTATTCCTTCTTAGTAACATAAATATCACAGGATTTAAAAAAAGAAAAAGGAGACATATTGTGAAACAATATGAATGCTGAATGCATTCAAATCCTGCTAACAAAGTCAACAATAAGAAAAGAATGATCCAGTTTTCTTTTCTTTTGATTTTTGTATCTCCAATTGCAGTTACTCGGGGTGGAGTAGAGGTCATTTAAGGATATTTGATGAGAATCGAGTGGCCAGAACTGGACTCGGAACCTCAATGAAACGTAAACGAGGTGACAAAGAGTAAGAGAGACTAATATACAACTAATATGAAGTAACATATGCGTGAGATTTGGAAACTTAGCTTTTTGTAAACTAATTTTGACCGGAAATCCAAGATAAATGCATGAACACACAGTGGTTAGTTACATGAGTGCACCGCTCTGATCACTGGCCTAAAATCGGACAACTGGGAACAAAAGTACGGCTGAATTTGGCGGAGAAGTGAAAGGACAGAGGAGCCATTTTACCTCTGTTGACCGTTGTAGCGAATTCAAACCGTTTCTGGTGTCACCGAGATGGAGGCATTTACGTCAGACACCTCAAACAAGTTTTGAGCAAACGCTTCACACATCTATCGGACGTAAGAGAAAACTTATTTACAAATGTTAAGGCTGTTTAACACGATGAAAATAGAGTGACAGAGAGGGGAGATCAGAGGAAATGTGAAGAAGGAAAAAAAAAAAAGGCCCCTGGTCAGCACAAACGAGCGTTTTGCACTTCCTCTTGCAGAGAAGTGTCAATGTGATTGATAGCAATGTGCTAAAACCGCAGCGAGCGAGTCAAAGTGGTTGAACTGTGCTGCACTTTAGAGCAGAAATAAAAACCACAAGTTTTTAGCATTCGGTCGGCTTGACTGAATGCCAAAAACGCTCTTCTGGTTGAATGATCAGAGGAAATGCTTAGACGTTAATAAAGAGGATTTTAATTGGAAATGGTTTCATTTCGTCAGGATCATCCTGGAAATCCTCTGGTTTTACAGATGACTCCAGGAAAGGGAAGCAACAGCGACCCCTGCTGCCAATCTCGTGGCGCTACTGATTTTAAAAAGTCATATGTAATAACAAACTGCAGTCACGTGATGAACTGAAAAGTAGAATTTTTTTTTTTTTTTAGATTTTGTTTGTTTTTTTTTTGTCTTTCTCCAATGTTGGAATGTAATTATTTGTCGTACATTTCCCAGAAGAAGCTTTAAACCGGAGGTGAAGAAAATAGTCATTTATTTCCTATTAATGTGCCAACAAGTATTTAAGGCAGGAATGTACAAATTTCATTCATCACAAAACCCGAGAAAGATATTAAATATGCGAATTGGCTAAACAGTCTGTTCTTCTCATTTCAAAACCACAAAACAAACTAAAAGCAACAAGCAGGCAAAATCCTAAGAATGACTCATAATTATGCGACATGCCGCTGTTTACATTTTCACTTCAAGTTTGGTTTACTATTCAGATTTGTTCAAATGTTTCACATCTAAGGAAACTCAGCAGGATTGTGGGGAATCGTCGATTTCACCTTCCTCGCTCCGAGCATGTACGCAGCGACAGTGGAGAGGAAAAACCTCTGTTTAACAGGAGGAACCAGAACCCGGCTCAGCGTGAGAGACCGTCTTCCACGACTGGCTGTGGTCTGAGAAGAAACTTTTCTGATGGATTTCCTGGGCTCATCTCGTCCACTCGTTGCCCGTCGCCTGTCCCCATCGCTGACGGGAACTTAGAGGTGGGACGTTTTCACCCGAAGGAACAAACAAACTGACAGACGATGCATCAGCAGCTCGTAGCTTCTGCTGCATCTGCGGCGCCTCCTGAGTTTTCATACACCAAAGCATCGCCTGTCGGTAATTGAAGCGAACCGTTACAGAAAGTTTGACGGTACGCTTTTTTTTATTTTTTTTTTTATGATTTGAGCGCCAAAAATAGAAAACTGACCCGGAGGAGCTGAGGAGTTGAGCTCCAACTCACCGGGGTCCTGGTCGACTGCTGTAGCGCGTTTCAACCTGGAATGAATAAACAAATAGTTACGTTTCATCTTGTGGAGGAATCATGTTGGAATTGGAGAAAAACTTTCAACTTTAATACGAAAAGGGAGAGTCCTACTCACCCGGAACAAAGTACTTCTGTGGAAAAATCAAACCAAACGGGTTAAAGCTTTATCAAATCAACTGTTGGTAAAAGACAAAGTGTCACATGGCACATCTTACCCTTCAACTTTGGTTCGTACAGCAGCCAGACCAGCACCAGGACAACAAGAAGTCCGACAGCCAACCTGAACCAAAACATTGCGGGAGAAAAACCACATCCTGCAACAATATGGAGGCAGACAGAAGAACCATCAGGGGACAGGACAGCAACCTGTGGCTCAGTGCATAAAATACTAAAACCATATTTATTTTTTTTGCATTATTAAAGAAGTTTTAGATGTCTGTTCGATGGCGGTTAGTGGCTGCCTACCAGCGCTCTCTTATGACTGCTTTGCTAAAAGCTGGTTTTAAAACTGATCTGTCACATTGCTGTTGCAAGTCCAGTGAAAAAAGGCATATCCCTTAAATGTGGAAGTATTTATCAAACTTAAAACCTTCATGTGCAATCACGTGTTCACATTTAACCCGACATGTATTGCAGCCTTCATGTAATAAATGTAAACTGTCCCTTGTTATGATCCAGAGAACTGGGACAACGTCCTGTTTTCTCAGAACTTAATAGCTTGATGACTTCCTGTTTTATTTTTCATTCTTGGTCAAACTGGTCTCTATTTTATTTACAAATGTGAACTTAATACACAAACAAGTCAAACAGAAGAATTCATATTTCTGAACATACCGTTAGTAGAGCCGGATCTTGTGTCATTGCTACATTTCAGTATCTTGGATGCAAACACCTTACTCATAACATTGGAGGCATTGCAGGTGAATCTGGTGTCGCCATCTTGTGGTGTAATCTTGTATTGCAGTCTGGGCCCGTTTCTGGTCTGGGTTCCCACAGTCCAGCTGTAGTTGACGTTGCTGTGAGGATTTGCTTTGCACTCCAGAAAAACTGAACAAAATCCATCTGATCCAGGCTCAGTGAGGTGGTAAACCACAACGGAAGTTGTAGATATGGGCTCTAATGTGAGAACAGAGGGAAGAAGTGTAACGGATCAGTAACATTATACTTATGTGTATTTTATTTGCGCAATTCACATAGTATTTCCCCCTTTAATCTTAGAAAATTCAGAAAGCTGTCATCAAATGATCAATTCCTCATCATTGATGCAACCATAAAATTTGCTTTCTACCAGTAAATCCTGGGAGTCTCTCCTGCGATCAGTGTTTGGCCTTAAAGCTCGAGCTCTTTTAGGCTCCGCAGCAGGACAGTGACCCCCATAGACATGATATACAAATTTGCATGAGCTCCTTTTTTTTTTTGCATTGATTGTTTTCTAACAAGTATTGTGTTCTTCATTTTGAAAACAGTGTGTTAATCAGTCTTATCTTTAAGAGTTTTACACAAGTTTTCTTTCTTGAAATTGTTGTTTTTGATTGATTGGATTGAAAGACCAGCATCTTACCGTGAACTTGCAGAGTGATGAGGACTGAATGTTGTTGGCCTTTGACCTCTGCGAGGAAATTAAATTGACCAGAATCTTGAAGAGTCAGGTCTCTTATTGTAAAACTAAAGGTTTTGTTATTGAAAGTTGCTCTGCTCTTAAATGGATTGTTTCCAATAAGACCTGAACCTTCGTTTGCTATTGGTATGCCTCCATATCTCCATTCTGCCCTGGAAACGCCTTCAGCTGGTAAATTTGATAAAATCTCCACAGAGTCTCCAACTCTTTTATGAATGACTCCTTCTGAAGCCTCCACATCTGAAACACATTATAAACAACTTAATGAATCATAATGCGGATTCATTCTTTATTTTCCTTTTAATAAATCTCTATATGGACTAATAACAGAAAAAGCAAATGACAGAAATATGTTCCTCTAGCGCAGATCACAGCTGATGTTTCTGATCTCAATTTACATCTTATCTCATACTACAGTGTCTTGGAATGAAAAATAGACGCACACAAACGTTTAACTTTCGAATTTCTTTACTTGACATCTTGCGTGTTAATGACATTTGCTTTCAATACTTCATTCCCCCCCGAGCCCCCGAGTCAGATAAAATGTATTACTGTTTCATGTAAGTAGATGTTAAACACACCATGACGGCCTAGTCCAAGAACCCCAAGAAGGAGCCACACAGACTGAAGGCCTCTGGGAGAGAACAACATCTATATTCTCTGCAGCCCGGTCAGACGTGACCTGGATGAGGCGAGACGTTTCTGGTCCAGCAGGAATACTTCCTAAAATAAAAAGAAGAACATCACAGCCTGCAACTAATATAAACTCCTAGACGTGAGAAGAGTTTTAAACTTACAATATTCAAGCACTGTAGATCTTCACACCTACAGTTCAAACAAGCCTCTTTTCAAACAGCGACTCTCTGTGTCAAGATCTGATGACCAGAACCCGTAAAAATCATCCAGAATCAACCGTCAGTCAGAACAGACTGTACAGACTGCGACTGAATATTTGTTCTCAACTTTCAAGGTTTTGACACTTTTCTCACTTACTCTCATTCAGACTCTGGTTAAAGTCAAACTTTCCATTACACAACCCGCCGATGTTCTCTATATGTGTCCCTCCAGCCACAGACACACGGTGAGATCACTGACGCTTGTGTGTAGACGATCCAGTTTAACTCCTGGTCATAGCCTTGTTTCCGGGATCTGGGCATCATTCGTCTTGCCCCACACCTTAAACTCTATATTTGTCTCTGGTTTAACTATCTGCAGAAATAGCCGATTACTCAGAGTAACGCGGTCAGAGTAACATGGTCAGCCATGTTCTCTCTTAATCTCACGCTCATCAAATAACATGGAGGAACGAAGTCTGTCAATTACTTTAGCTTCAAACGGCGAGAATGCAAAATGTACATCAACACTAAACTTATTGAGTATACCTCATTTATTGCAGATAGATACCTTTCTGTATATTTTGTTGCAGCATAACAAATGTTGTTCTTTGATAACCACAGACCAGAAGATGAGACTTTCATAAAAAGACTATATATTACTCTCAACAAATAAAGACAAACATGCCATGAACGAAGACCACAAGGACACTCGGCCAGACGAGGCACACATTACCCATCTCTGCTAGAGAATAACATTCTTACCTCCTTGTACTTACTTACGTTGGCTGAACTGAGAGTGTGATGTGTTAGAGAGTACACTGCGAATGAGTCAAATCAAGGAAGTGGTTAGAGGAGGCGTTGCTTTCAATAACAGAGCTAATGACGAGCAAATTCTCAAGCTTCTTTGTTGCTTACATTGGTGCAAGCAGATCAAGCAAAGATGGCATGTGTTTATGCAATACATAAATAGATGCATGCAATCTATCTATGCGTTGCATGTAATTATTTTTAACACAGCCTAAGCGTTCTTTAATGCTGGCTTTGCTCCAAACACCAACATGCAGAGAAACTGAAGTGCATGAACAGTCTGAAGTTGTGACCAACAGCAAGGTACCAGGAACCTCTGAAAATTGTAGCCTTTTGTAAGTTTTAGTTTGTTCCTTTGAAAATAAAGTGAAAACATTTTTCCACTACAATTTAAACACTTATCCTGGTAGGTTAGCCAGCGGGGCCGGCGCTTTTCCATACTGCGGCGTGACCTGGACAGACGGGACACAACCACCCTCGCATCCGGTGGGAATTTAGAGAGATCGACTGTGAAGTCATGGCTGCCTTGCAACAAGAAGATCCTGGGTTTGAGTCCCGGCCTGCTGCCGTTCTGCCCGTTCTCCCTGCGCGTGCACGGGTTCTCTCCAGGTACTCCGGCTTCCTCCCACAACGCCAAACGTGACCGCTAGGTTACGGTTTAAACATTAAATGTTTCCCCCACAAACATTTTACTTGAAGCAAATTATTGTGTTGTCAGTTTAATTTTCAAACAGAAGATGACCTTCAGTCACGAAAGCGTGATCTACAAAGGACTAAGCAGCAGGTATTGTCATGTTGGGTTCTAGTCTCTTAACCCACATGCAGAGACACCGACAGGATAACAGATAAATAAAGTTTATTTACACAATGTTGAAATGTGCAATCATGGTTCTTCTCCTGAGGATTGAAGTCGGGGTCTTCTGTACTCTGAGGATGGCGAGGGAGAGCTGGTGAGTTAAAGGTGTGTAGGACAAAATAGTTTACGGAGGAAAAATGGAGTGTTCTTACTCGATTGGATTCGATCCGGGGGGGATGTTCTGCGGTCTCTGGGTTCATGGCTTCTTTGCAGGGGGCTTTGAAGTGGGGGCGCAGAGTACCATTGCTGGCAAACACTGATCACAGATGAGCCGACAGCAGTCAGCAAGCACACCCTCCAGGTAGTGCAGCCTCTGGCACCATCTGGTGGAGGAAGCGGAAAATAGCAGGCGGCAGAAAATCCCCCCAAAGAGCCAAACACCCCAGTTCCCACCAGGTATAGACACTGTTAATCCCAGAATGCATTGCGTTAACCCCATTTTAGATCCAGGGGGAACTGAAAGTGCAGTTAGTCTGCTTTCGTGTCAGACTGACACATTTGAATTAAAAAGAGTCATATCGAAATCTCTGTCTTTCCTGATTTATCATAGGGTTTCTTACTTCTTCCTGCTCCTTTTCGGGCATGTTGAGACTCCTGCGGTGCAAAAAATATGTCTTTCGCATTCCTTGTTCTTGTGCGTTATTTTATACTGCTGTCATGTTCGAAATAAATACAGAAACAAAAATGTAGCGCAAACTGAGAATGCCTATTTTAAGAATTCACAAGACCACTCTGTCCTTAAAGTTGCATCAATGACACATTGATGCAACTTGGAAGCATAAACGGGTCTCACCAGCACAAGCGGTTCCAATATAAAAACTAAGTAACAGTGTAAAGAATACCTTTAAAAACGCAAATTAAGAAAAGCAGGTTTCAGTGACGTGTTGAGCTCGGCTCCGCCCCTGTTTCTCTCTCACGTCCGCAGGTCTCCCT
>VMRN01000320.1:0-85130 GCA_010277015.1 Poeciliopsis turrubarensis
AAAAAAAAAAAGCAAAATAGAAAAGACATTTTTCTATTTTCACCAAGCTGCATTTCTCCTATTGAGACTGAGGGTGGCAGTATGCATGTAGTTGCAGCAGTTGGCCACCAGATGGCGCATCGACCACATTGAGCTCTTCTGACAAGCCAACGACAGTTCAGCGTCTTTACGGCCGTTGAAGAACGAGGACCGTTTTATCTGTCAAAAAGGTAAATATAAATTATTCACTCAGTCATAGCGATGTTGATGTCTACAGCTACACACAACTTTCCATGTTTGGGGAAAGTTGACCGTTTATCCCTGACAGTTTAGTGGTTAAATGTCATTTGTGTTCATTTCAGTAAGCTAACATGGAGAGCCAAGCTAGCATCTTAGAATGAACGATTCCGCTAACGTGGGATTTAAACAGGGATAGTAACTAGTTACATCTGCTCCGTTACATTTACTTGAGTAACTTTTGGGGGGTAAATTACTTTTAGGAGTATTTTAACTTGAAAAAACTTTTTAGTAATTTTACTGAAAGAAGATCAGTCTTGTTTTTCACATAAAATCACCAGACTCAGACACACACGTGTGGTTTTGGCTAGTCGCGTAACATTGAAATCTCCTTTCACAGTGAAAGGAGATTTCTATTTTTAGCCTCGTTCTGGTATGAATTGCTTTACTTTTCATCTTAAAAATACCAGAAAGTCCACTTTAGTTTTGCATTTTGGTCTGTTTGATGATGCAATTTTTCAATATTAAATGTTTTGATCAGTTACTCTGGACTTCAGTAAAGCTATAGATTTCACTTTCACTTTTTATTTTGTGGTACATAATTGTTTGTTTGTGTTCCAGAAGAAGTTGGGGAAGGTGAGATAAATTATTTGAGCAGTGTTATTGATATTTATTTATACAGGGCAAGAACAGCAATTCATCACTGTAACTGTGGCTGAACAGATCACTGGCTGTGTTTGCAGGTGTGAAACCAACCGGGTCAGGCGATGTGTGGACCGGTCCTCCCGCTGTGCCTCCTGCTGTGGATCCTTCCAACACAAGGCATGTTTCACCTCCAGGAGGGTTTTCGTACTGGTGGTTTTATGAGAACATCAGACATAAACATGATTATTTATTTACTAATCTATCGATTATTCTGACTATTCATTGGATTAAAAAAAATTGGCACGTTCTGCAAATTTTTTTGCTCATTTAAAACGGACAAAACCACTTAAACTTCATATTTTGTTTTCTTTGTGCTCGTCTCAAGGTATCCCTTATTGCGAATAATTTAGCTTTAGCTTAAAAAGTGTACCCTGGTTTTATATAACTATGCGTTTCCTGCAGGTGAAGCAGCTGTGGTCCAAACCCAGCTGAGTGCATCAACAGAAGTGGGAAAAGATGCCACTCTCCAATGCCACCTCAAGGAAACTAAAGTTGTCACGCAGGTCACCTGGCAAAAGGTCTCGGGGGACACAGAGAAGAATATCTGCACCTACTCCGAGAAACTCGGTCCATTGGTGAATCCAGAATATAAAGATAAAGTTGAGTTCACGGAAGCTGGACTGCAGAAGAACTCCATAGTTATCAGGAACGTCGTGGAGCAGGATGCAGGATGTTATCTGTGTCTGTTCTCCGCCTTCCCTGATGGGAATCTGATAGGGAAAACCTGTCTGAAAGTTTTTGGTGAGAAGCTCGTTGTTGACGATCATTTGATGGTGGATGTGATTTAAACGTTTGTTTCATCTTCAGGGTCGTCTGAATGTTCTGAATCGTATGACAGAGGCGTCGGTAAGTTCACGGTCAGATTCTCAAATGAGTTTTTTTTTTTTTTTTTTTTTTCTATTGTGTTTTTTTTTTCCTTTTGGTGAACCACACGTCTTCTTCATACAGCATGGCTTTCTATTGCTGCAGCAGTGGCAGCCTGGAAGTTTCTACTGTGCTGCTTGCCATAGGTACTTCTGTCAAATCGTTTTTTGTTGTCGTTGTTTACCTCCTTAATGTTTCAAAAACAGTTCTTTGCTAACATTTTAATTAAATTCTTTCTCAGGAAGAAGAAAAAAACTTTCAAAGGACGCCACAGAAAATGTAAGTATGTAATTCATTCCTCAGTTTCGCAGAGGAATGAATTACAAAGGTGCCTTTTAGCACCTTTGTGTCCTTTATGGGTTACCATATTTTAGGAATTATTGTGCTGGACATCAAGGAGGACCTGACCGAAGCAGCTAACGGAGAACTGTACTTCGACCACTAGTGGAACCAGCCAGACTGTCCTTCTTGAGCGAACAGTAACTCTTTCCTCATGTCACTTTAATAAAGGAAGGCAGGAATTCCTGACACAGGCAGAGTTCAAGGATAGACTGACTTTTGTTGCCTCTAGAGCTGCGCAGTTTGTTTCAGATGTTTTGCACAACTATGCAGCTTTAATCACTAGCAACTCTGTGTTTAATCTGTCGCTTTAAGTGACCTTCGCGTCTTCAGGATTTGTAAGAACGGATGTCTTCTTAAAAAGATCCACAGTCTGTTTAAAAAAAATAAATAAAAATAAGAGAGACAGACAAAATGGTGGCTTTAGCAGCATTAAACTTCATGCATCATAACTCTGCTTTCAAAATCAAAGGGAACTCTTTAGTGAGAATTAAACAGTAAAGATATTAATTGCTTAAATCAAACATCTGCTAATGAAGAAAGCCTTTACAATTACAAATACTTTTTTTTAACATTCAACAAATTGTTTCCAGTTAAAGAATCAAACTGTCATGTCTTTATGATGCCGACATATATGTCTAGTTTTTTACTGAGGAAAAAAAGAACATGCTTTTGTTTGAATTACCTCCTTAATGTGAATCTAGCTCAATAAATAATTTTAAGTAAGTAATGATTTAAAAAAAAAAAAAAAAAAAAAGGGGTGATGCACAATCAAACGTTCAAATAGTTTGGATCTTTGTGATGTAAATCAGTGGTTTCATTTCAAGATGTGAGAATATACCCAAACCCAACAGCAGGTGGCGGTAGAGCTGCATGCATGATTTGAGTAAACGAGCAGTTTAAATGCTGGTGCAGAGGTCGGCCTCTTCATTTGGACACTAAAGGCAGAACAGGGAGCAGATCGGAGTTACTTTTTGCTTTTTCGGACTATTAGCTGCTGTTACTGGGTAAGTTTCATAAAAAAAAAAAATTAAAACTAAAATTTTATTCTAATTGGGTTTGGGGTTTTTTTTTTTTTTTCTCCAGCTTTAATAGGTTTTTGACAGGAAAATAATTTTAGGGAACAGAAATTATGGGAAGGTTTCTCTTCAATATGTTATGGATATGGGACAGAATAGGGGTCAGATATAATCACCCCCCCACCCCCTCCCTCTGTTTATATTTATTTTATTAAAAGTTTAAACTGTTCTGATTTAACAGTAATTTTTCCACAAGCTGCATTTCTCCTGTTGAGACTCAGGGTGGCAGTAAGCATGTAGCTGCAACAATTCTCCACCAGGGGGCGTATCGAACACCTTGAGCCCCTCGGTTAGCTAACGTCAGTTCAGCGCTGTAACGGGTGTTGAACGACGGAGGCGGCCATTGTTGTCGGCCCTGTCGCAGGTAAATATCAATAATTGACATAATAATAGCAATGGTTAAGTGTGCTAGTAGTCCATGCCAACATTGGGAAAGGAGACAGTGTCACTGACTGTACATTAGTGGCTAGATGTCATTTATTTGTTAGTTTCTGTGAGCTGACAGCTTATAATTAACCGTTACCGGGTTGGATAGTAACTATTTACATTTACTGGAGTAACTTTCATGAGATTTTTTGACTCGTGCTTTTTAATTTTACATGAGTAATAGCACTACCTACTATCGCTACTTTGAGTACAATTTCTGGATACTAAAATAACTTCTTGTCTTAGCCAAAAATCCACACCTGTTCTTGCTAGATTTAAGTTTTTACATCCAAAGCAATTGGTTTGCCAGAATTTATTACTTTTTCATTATATTTTTAGATCAGTTACTTAGTACTAGAGTAGCTTTTTGACCAAATACTTTTATTTTACTCGGGTAATTTCTTGAACAGCTCCTTGTTACTTGAGTAAACATATGCTAATAAACAAATCAACTATTTGAGGAATGTTGCTCATATTTATGGAGCAAGCCGATGGTAAGTTAGCTCTGTCAAATGGTCCAGAAATGTCACTTAAAAGCCACTTGCATCCTTATTTTAGTGCAGCTGATTGATTGAACTCTGGGTTCTTGGAGATGTCTGTGGAAGGAGGTTTTTGGAGCGGAAATGTTCTTCAGCTGCTACCCAACAGGAGCTGGCTGCTTGCTCTAAACCAGATGGTTGGCCCTGTAAAAACAGCACAGGATACCTATAAAGCTGTGGGGTCTGGACCAGCGGGGGGTGGTCCTCCTGTAATCCCACTGCAATAACATCGTTTCTGACAGGGAAGCACCTTTTAAGCTGGAACCCATCCCACTGGATTTACAAACACACCTTTTGCTTTACACTCATCCTCCATGTTGTGATTAATGCCTCACTGTCCTGTGTTTCCTCATCTGTAATTTCCTGAAGGTATTGATTTTGAAACCTGAGGCTTTGATGCCGTCTAGACTGTTGAGATGGCAGCTTGTTTGTGTAATTATGGGCAATTAGAACCCCAGGTGATAATCCTCGTCACCATGGTAACTTGGAAGCATCACCAAAAACATCTAAAGCGCAAATATCCCCTTTCCCGTAAAATCTCTCCTCCTAGTGTTTTTCTCCTTAGAAATCAGGATGGAGGCATCATCATCATCATCATCATCATCATCATTGCCTGGCTTCTCATTACAGTAGTTGGTGTTCGGAAGCGGCTCAACATGTGCTGACCAGCAGCTCACCAAGCCACAACACTGGACATCTGACAGAGGTACGTCTACTTTACATGATGATTAAAGGAGACTTATCGCACAAAATTCAAATTTTGTGATGTTCTTACTTCAATGCTGGTCTAAACTGCTTCTAAAAACAGCTAAAGCACTTATAAAATAAAAAAACACCCAGCTGATTTTTGGTGATGGATGATTTTTTTGTGTTTGGTGCCTTTTCAAAAACCTAAAATATGTAACATCACATATCAGTTGGCACTGGCCCTTATCTATCTAGCATCCCCAGCACAGCCCAGCCTGTTACCTGGCAACCCAAGCTGAGCTCTGGTGTGCTTGGTCAGCTGGTTTTAGCCCTTTATGTGCTCTACAATGGCTGCTGGAAAAGACAAGTCTTTTATTATCGACTTACCATCCGGAAACTACATCCTGCATTCTTGTTGGTTGTACAGGAGGCTCTGCTAATGCAAATCCTTCCCAAAGATGTACGGTTGGATTATAGGTCATCTATTTACAGTCAAGTTCACCTGTGATTGTAATCGTTTAATTGGGGGGAGGAGATGTGGCCAGCAGCAGCTTGTTTGGATTAAAAGTGACAGGAGGCCACAAAACAGCTCATTCTGAAAAGAGCACAAAATAGGCAGAATATGTTTTCGAAGACACCATTCTCAATCTGTTCAAGGAAACAACGGCTCGCCATTGAATGTTTTCTGTGGTTCCAAGCTGTCAAAGTTGAGGTCTACCACTCAGATTGGGGTTGTGGTTGTGGCTCGCTGGCTGTGTTTTCAGCTGCAGACTAGATGTGGAAGTGACTTGATCAGACGATGTGTGGACCTGCCCTCCCCCTGTGCCTGCTGCTGTGGATCCTGCGAACAACACATGGTATGTTTGACCTGCAGGGGGATTTTTATACAGACTGCTGCTGTTTTTATGAGAACATCAGACATAAAGTTGGACTCACAGTGCAGCACACAGCAATTTTCTGTGCAAATGCTTTATATATATATATATGTTCCCTTTTTACGTTTACCTTTCTTACTCTTGTGCTCTCCAAATTTTTCTTTGGTTGTTTTAGGGCAGCAACTAACAATTATTGTTAATTGTTTGTAATAGTAGACAATTTCTTGAATAATAGGCTAAAAAATGGCACATTTTGCAGATTTTTCAGTATTAAACTACTTTTTTTTTTAAGTTTTTTTTTGAATGGTCTAAAAGGCAATAACAGCATTCTTTCTGTGAACACTTGATCATTTGTAGCAAAGGCTGCATCTGCAACAAAAATTACTTTCTTGCTGCCAACATCAATATGTGAAAAGTTCAGTCGTTTTGTAGAGCTGATCTAGGGATTATTTTTGGATTGAATAGATATCAAAAGGTGCTGAAATTTGAGATCTTTTTTGCAGAATTTGAACCAGGTGAAGCTAAAATTATACCAGAGGATCTTTCAACATAGATGAACAATCTCAATGCGTCGTGTTTGATTGTAAAAGAAAATGGAATGAAGAAAAGTTAGGCTGTAGTTTCACTTTCTTTTTCCAAATGACTAAAATAATTACATTTCTAATTCACTGCATTCATGTTACAGCCTCATAAACCTTAGTTTGTCGATATCCAGGCGTTTGCTCACGGCTTCTGCCTCTCTGTGTGTCCGACAGCTGCTGTGGTCACAGCTCCCGCCAACTTGAACGCAGTGGCGGGCGATCCCGCCCACCTTCGCTGCAACATCACCACGGAGCCGGAGGAAACCGTGCACCAGGTGCGCTGGCTCAACCCTCACTCCGACATGATCCTGGCGTATCTGACGAAGCCGCCGATCCGCATCGTCCACCAAGACGCCAACGTGAAGGTGACGGTGGCACGCAAGGACTCCAGCTACATCACCATCAAGAAGGTGGGGCCGGACGACGAGGGCTGCTTCCAGTGCTTTTTCGACGTGTACCCCTCTGGGAAGCAGCAAGGCACCACCTGCATCACCATCACCGGTGGGTGCAGGAAGACCTCCGCTTCTCCTCCGCTTCTCACGCTTTTTATGTACTTTATTTAACTCCAGTTATCTCAGGAAACATGCAGCATCTCTGCCCGACATTTCAACTCCGTTGAAAGTTTATTTATTGAAGCCATATAACTTTTTTGATGAGTCACTGGGTTTGTTTTGCAGGATAAATGTAAAACTCCCAGCATAAGTAAAAGCCGACCCACGCAGATCACCCCATGCAGATGTGTCGCTGCTAATAGGCAATTCCTAAATGGAGAACCTGCACGCTGTTTTTCTTCTTTGCAACAGGAGGTAGAGTCTACCTGGAGGGGAACAGGACGGCCATAAGCGGGCTGCCCGTCACCCTGTCCTGCTCGTACCCCCTCGTCAAACGGGTCGCCCAGGCTCTGTGGAGGAAGACCACCGAGCAGGGCAACACCGTCACGGTCGCCTCGTACGCCAAGGTCGGCTCTTACATGGGTGAGCAGTTCAAAGGTCGGGTCTCGCTGAGCCCCACGCTGGGGGAGACCAGGCTGACCATCGAGGAGGTCCAAATGGAGGACGAGGCGTGCTACACCTGCGAGTTCCACACCTACCCGGACGGATCCAAGAAGGCCGTCGCCTGCCTCCACGTCTACGGTGAGACTTGCATGACTTTCAGGCTTTCAGAAGCCGCTTCCAGTTTTTTCTTCCGGAAGTTTGGATTCTCTTAAAGTATCAGCTTTCAGAAAGCGGCTCATAAAAAGACAGAAATGATGAAGAAACTCAGGAATGTATAGTAAAAGCTTGATTTAGATTTCTGAAAAGTAAAAACTTGAATTGAAGTTATGCAAACATTTAGTTGAGATATTGGCTTTATATTGAATTTCAGCATTATTTAAACAATTTTTCAGGAAAGCTGGAGTAACATCTTCACGTTCTTTGATCTTCTAACATTTTGTGAATTTAAAATAAAAAATAAAAAAAATCTGATGTCTTTGTAGGAAATGACAAGCAAATGTTGAAAAAAAAAAAGTTAAACAGTAAATTAGAACAGTCCACCTGTGTGTAATTTAGCCATACTTTAAATATGTGGAAGAAGATGCTCTGGCAAGACGCGTCTGGAAAGCATTAGTTCAAGTGAATGGATGGTCTTTACTGGTAAAACATGTTAAACCGAGTAGCTCTGTCATTTTTATCCACTATTGTGCTCCTTCTGTTTATCCGTCACATAAAATCCCAGTAAAGTTTACGGCTGTAATGAGGCAAAATGTGGAAAAGTTCAAGTCGAACACTTTTGCAAGTTGCTGCGTCTCAGATTTTTAATGTCATGTTGCCTCAATAAAACCTGAGCCTTTTTAGTGTTATCTGCAGATCTGGCATCCATTACACTCTCTGACAGTTAAAGTAAGTATCACTAAATGAGAACATGCATCACTTTGCTCATTCAATGGGGTAGAAACCCATTAAGAAATAAATCCTATCAAGAGTAATTGTGTCCTGGGAGGCAAGGGAAGCGTTGTTGTGAAAGGCGATTGAGCAGCGTGCAGAGCACAAGTCACGAATGTTTGAAAGCAGAAAAGCAGCACGTTGTTCCCCTCCTCATATTTCTGCAAATGATTTAATGCAGGAAATGATTTAATAAGATGAATTCTGCCGGAAAATTCCCCCAACACCACAAACCTGTCAACCTGCTCCCTCCAGATCCTTTTAATGTCATGCTCTCTGTCCTATATTCAAGTTTTTCCTCTCCACATGAGGGCCACAACTTAGGAAAAGGAAGTTCTCAGCATAAACATTCTCCAGGAAACCCTCAGATGATGGCAGCTGAAGTCGGTCATTAAACTACTGTTCTGGACTGTCTCGGAGATGGGTTTCACTTCTCCAACGCAGCACTTGACCTCCTCCTTTTTTTATTTCCTGTGAGAGTGATCGAGTTCAGACGTCGGTGGCGAGACGTCCAGGAGCGCGAGGAGCTGCTCGCTTTTCCCTGGAAATTTGTTTTCACGCTGATGAGGAAGGAAGGGAGAGGAAAGTGTCGCTGAGACGGAAAGGGATGATTAATGTGGAAAGCAACTCCCGGGGGATGAGTGGCTCACTGTTCCTTTCCAAACAAAGCCTCTGTGTTGGTGTGTGTTTGTCCTGCTTTGCTCGATGTACTTCTAATAACGATCATTTTTAAATGTTTGAGACTTTGGTCAATGTTAATGTGAACAGAAAAATTCTCCTTTTGTTTTGAAAACCAATGTGCTTAAAAAAGCTGATCGACCGAAAGGTCGACGTTTATTGACCAAAAACTGTAAAAAGCTGTAAAAATCAACCAGCTGACGTGAACTCCCATTTCTATCCCCAGTTTTACCCAAGCCGGAGGTGAGCTACTCAACGTCGCCCTCGGGAGTCACGGAGGCGAACTGCACCGCCCAGTCGAGGCCTCCGTCCACCATCCTGTGGGAGATTAGCATCAACGGCGTCACCCTGGGTCCACCGGTGTCGTCGGTGCACAGTCCAGGCAACGGCACCACGATAGTGACGAGCACGCTGCGCTTCCGGTCCGCGCTCAGAACCGTGAAATGCGTCGTGCAGCACCCGGGTTTAGAGAAAGCCCTCACGCTGTACCTCAAAGCAGACGGTGAGCAGTTTATGCGGCGATGCATGTTTGTTCGTCCCAGACATGATTGTTGCCGCTTCCCAATCTGTGGCTCTGAGGTGCAGAGATTAGAGGTTTTCTATTTTAGGCTGGGTGTAATTATGGATTCTTTGGTCATGGGATCCTGCATCCCGTAACGTCTCGGGAAGGTTTTTTTTTTTTTCACACACCGCATGACTTTGACATGTTTAGTCTCAACGTCATCCAGCGCCTTGAAAAAGTATTCACTCCCCTTTGACTTTTTCACTTTCCCTCTCTGAAGAACTGCAGCTTCAGGTTCATTTTTGAATAAAAATATCAAAAAATCCTTTGTCTCAGTGTCCCAGCAGGAAGTTATATTCAAACTAATGCAAGAGAGAATAAGAAACCTGACTTTTAATCAAGCAAATAACAGTATTTCAATCTGCTACTACAAAACTGCACACCGCTTTTAACATTTTGGTGCAAATTTATATCAGAACAATGTGCTTCATTTCGATTTTTCCCACTTAATTGATACTTTGTAAGAACCGCCATCTTGTTTCAATTGCAGCTGCATTTCAAGATCCTGGTGTGGCATTCTAGTAAAGAGGACTGAGGGGCGGAATTTCTTGCACACATTTATTAAACAATTATAAATAAACTCGCATATATATCTATTCTACACATGTTGAAATATGTTTTTTCTTTCAGATGATGAGATTTTGCCTGTTGAAGTGAGTTCCCCCAACATTCTCCTCATCTTGGTGTGTGTGATTGCAACCATCTTCATTCTGGGTCTGTGTGTGTTTATCTGCAAGCGCTTCATATGTATCTGACGGTAAGTCTGAAGTCCGCTGCACCACATTTCCTTCTGTCAACACTTCAGAGAGGCTCCGTTTGTGGCAGCGGGATGGCTCAAGCTCGATTCCCGGAAAGCGAAGCCACCAATCAAAAGTTAATTAGAAGCTCATCTCTCGGCGTACGTGAGAGGGATTTTTTTTACTCATACTGAGAGCCGGTTTCAGCATTACTGCAGCTGGGGAAAAGAAATGTGGGTCTAAAAATACTAAATTGCAGCGACTCCCTCACAGTCCGCCAGACGTTTGTTCTGGGAAACTCTCACAGGTGTTCCTGTAACTCCAGAAAATGAGTTTAAATGCAAAGTGAAGCATTTTTAAACACATTCGCACATTTTTGTTTCAGCCACAAATATTTCTGGGTGTATGCCGTTGCGGAGGAAACGCTCAGCAGATATCCAGTGCACTGTTTGCCTTGCGGCCTGCTGTGGAGGCCAAGTTTTGAGTGGCTGTCATTGTGTGCGGCTGTGATGAAGCGTTCCCATGTCTGCCTGTTGCGTAAGCAGAAATCTGTCTGGTGTTTTATGGACCTGACGGATTACAGTAGCCCAGCCAGAGTTTGTCTCATTAGACCCGTTTATTTTAATAATGAACAACATCTTTGAGGTCGGACCAAGTTTTAGATCCACACGTTTTGTTAGGCAACAGCAGGTTCCTTATGTTCCTCCAGACATGGAAGCGACCTTCACCTCTGACTCTCTAGTTCAAAGCACTCTAGTGCAGTTTGGAAAAGGAAAACATGAAGTAAAATTATGTATTTTCAGACCAAATTCTGCATCCCAACCTGGCCTTTGACAGCTCATTTACATCCGATTAATTTTATTATCTAAAAGTTGTCCTGTTTGTCTTCCTTTGTTTTTCTACCTCCTTTCATCAAAACATTTCTTATTTTTGTTCGATCCACAAACCCTTGAATACGTATGATCCCCTCTTATGTTAGAATAATGATGTTTTAATAGTTAAAACATCAAATATACTTTAGCATGCATTAATGCGCACAGTGGACAGCATCCTAGCACTAATGGAGAAACTGACATCTACAGTTTTATCTGCAGATTCTTGTTGTTTCAGCCAAGGATCATGAGTTGTTTTTTAAAGCTTGGCGGTATGATAGTATCTAAGTTAAATTCGTTGGGGGGAAAAAAAAAAAAAAAAATCCAGTTTGGCAAAAATATTCTGCCATGAAACTAAAGAAACATTGAGAGGGACAGAAGGTCACTTTGCAGCTATCGCCCACCTTCATGTGTCAGTCTCACGCCTTTCACTGGCGGCAACACCTTTTTCCTCTTGGTTTGTTAAACTGCATGGCGCCAGGCTAATGTGGCCCTTGAACTGCTGCCCAGTTCTCTCACCGTAAACCCTCCTGCGCACAAGGGAGGGATTAATAAAGTAGGAACCAGAACGTTGAAAGAAAAATAAAGCGACAAGGTCTTTCTGTTCAGCCTTGGTCGAACGATGAACCACGGCGTTGATCAGGTCACTGATTACATGCATGAGGAGAAAGAAGGCAGGACTGACTGAAAATTCCTGCTTTCATTTAAAAGGTGGACTGTTACTGTGGAAAAACCATCGCCTTTATTCTTTCTGTAATCATAAATTATGCCCAAATTCCTCCGCTGAGTTACAGATGAGAGGCTGCGGACACAATCGTATCTGAAGTGCATTTCTGCGCCCACGTGTGATTTGTTGAGTTGGAACGATCTGATCATCTGAAATAAAAATATTTTTACTCAACTCTTTCCGCATTAGTTGAATTTTTCCTCTCTTCTCAGCTACGCCTGCTTGGAGCAGAATAACAAGTGGCTGCGCTGATTGTCAGAAGCTGACAGCCTGAAAAAAGGACTTCTTTCAGTCTGCTCCCTGAGACTGACGAAGACTTCAGGGGGCTTGGAGAAAGAGACCACTGACATGCCTATAGTTGAAAGCATGCCCAGTCTGACAACAAGGCCGTCCTCTCAGCTTGGACGGGAAAGACGCATCGTCTTTCCCATAACACTGCCCGTTACTGTGATGTGATGCAGATTGTTGTTCTGGGGAGATGACAGCTCCTGAATGTATCTGGAGTATCTACAAACACGTGGTCACATTCTTTATGACTGTGATTTTTATATCAAGTGAGGACTTGTGGAGATCATTTCATAATTTCTCTTTCATGGAATGAATTTATGGATGGAACTTCAGGATTGTTTTTCCTGAGAAAGGGTTTTAATGTAGTGCAAAACAATTTTTTTTATTTTTATTTTGCTTAAAATTGTCTCCTTTTGTCAACACAGACCTCCTTGTGGCCTTGCTCCCATGCCACTTATCTTCTGTCCCTTCACCACTGTCTCCTACTATGCGTCCTTGCACTACTGTGTCCTTCTTGGCCTTCCTTGTCTCCTTCAGGCAGTATCTCTCCTCAGTGCATTTCTGGACCGACAGTGTGTGCAGCTCAAGGAGCATAGGAAGAAAAACTGCACATTGAACGAGTCTCAAATTCAGAACGTCTTAAAAACACGGACTGATTCTTCTCCTCCAGATCCCGACCCAACAAAGCTCATGTGGGACAAGACACTTGAATGAGACATGTTGACAAATTGCTGTAGCTGCATAGTGATCTCTCCATAGGTACCAACCAAAGTTTGTGAAGAAAGTGTCTGACACCTTGTTGAGTCCATGCTGGCGCTTTGAATGAAATGAGTTGTGAAGGAAAAAGGAGGTTGAATTTGGTTTTAAAATGTGTTTTTAATGAAGTAACTTATGGCATTTGTTATTTTGGATATTTATTCACTTCATTTTTAAGATTCTGGCCAACGTGTGTTTTTAGAATACGCAGCTAAAGCGGTCACAGCTGGCTTGGTTGGTGTTTCTGGTTAGGATTTTGTCTTTTTGTTTGCTCCCACATGGATGAAGAAATCCACACTTCCTTGCTGCATTTAAGTCCGAAACGCTTCACATGTCGCAGGAGTCTGAAGTAAAACAGGATGTTAAGACAAACTCTCTGAAACCCACGGTGGACCTTTTTATAGAGCTGTGATGTCTGCGGGTGAGGTCGAACCACGAACAAGCCTCCGACCGGCCTCTGATTCTGGGTATTGCTTAGTCCTGAGCTTGTTCCAGTAAAAAACCTGCTGGATCTATTTCTGTCCATGTTTCTCTAATTCTTGGTGTGCCCGCCACAGAAAAAGGAAGTCGACCTTGGACAAGGAAGGCAGATTTCTACCCAAATACACTCAAGCAGCAGCTTTTATGCTGCCGCTGAGGGGTGGTGCCACATCCTGCGGAGATCTCAAAAAAAAAAAAAATCCTCTGCCCTTGAATCAGGAGAGCAGCTCCTCTGAGACTCTAGAAGGGAAACAGCCTGACGTGCCGATGGCGACACCTGCTGGTGCGTTCGTTGAAGTGCATTGATTGGGGTTTTACGAGGTAATCGTTTTGCTCTTAATTAGCTTTAAAACTTTTCTGATCCGTTTCAGGACGTTGACTCAGAAGGCGTCTCAGCCATTTCTTTGTGACTCAGGAACATGTTCAGTGTGAAATTCTAATCCATTAGATGCTTGTGGGGAGTTTTATGTGTCCAAACACGTCTCTTCCTGTTGCGTTCACCAAGAGGATTCGAAGGAAAAAATTACAACCTTTTGCGTCGACCCCGTGACACATTCATGTCATGAACTGTAATCGCCTCCGTGTTGAGCTGCATCTTTAAAATTAGATCAGAAACCCCTCATTTCAGATGATTTACTCTGACAACACCATGATGAACAAAGGAGTTACACAAGCATGGCTTAAATTTAACTCAGTAATTATTGTGTCAGATTGCACAACACTGGTTCAAAGTTAAATCCACCAACAATGATTTCCTGCACGCCGTAAAATTTCACAAACTGTCAAAGGAAACTGTGGCGGATGCATTTCTTCTGAGTCACAGGATTCTGTTTGTGGTAAAATGATCTCCATACTGTATGTGTATTTACTGTTACATCTAAGTGTAAAGTATTAATTTAACATGAGTGTTTTTACTTTCATGTCATCTTGCATCTCAGATAGAGAGAAAACTGTTGGTTTATGTAGCACAGTTAAATATAGCAGTTGCATCCATTTTTAATTGACCAAAGGGTTTTTACATAGACGGCTGTGAAGCAATTGTAACAGGAAAGCATTCAAACTCAATAAACACCTTGAAAATTAAAATAGTTCAAAAGGGTTGATGACCTGCTACTGAAATTAAAGGCAAGGAAAAAAAAAACAGGTTTCAAACAGGCAAAGAAAGTTTCACAGTTGATGACCACAAACCCAAAAAAAGACTTTTAAAGTTTTCCCTTTGAGAAATCTTTGAGAAACCATGTTCTAAATCCACATGTAGATCCTTTAAACCTCAACTGAAATGCGCTCCGAGGTGCATTGTGAAATAAAACTCAGAATGAGGCGCAGCCCAGTGAGTAAAGAGGAGAGAATGTTGATTAGGAAGGAACAGGAAGGGCTTTCATTTTGATCAACAAGATTCTATCTGCAATGAGTTAAAAGGGAGAAAATATTTGAGGTGAGATGATTTTGTTTGAAGTTCACTGGAGAGCTGCGGCTAAGTGATATAGTAGCAGCTTTAAAACTGGAAGGTTGTAAGTTCGATTCCTCCTGTCAGATGTTGATATCGCTAGCCTGCTTCTACTGTGGATTATATGACTCATATTGGTGAGACGAGAGTCAGATTATGAGTTTAAGTCGGACCTGAAAATTGAGTCATCATATCTGGAGAAGTAACTTGTGTCTGGATCTTGGTTGTAGTTGGAGATTCACCACGTCTCTTATGATTCTTTTTGTGCCGCAGCTCGACTTGGTTCTAAGGGTTTTCCACCTGCAACAGGAATGTGGGACCAATTTTTAAAAAATTCTATTAACCAGGTGTAATTTCCACGGGTTTCTGTGAGACGCAGCATGCCTGGTTGTCTCCTTTTGTTTCTGTAACCATGGCAAACGAAGCTTAAAGATGTTAAATTGTTAACTCCAGTTCAAAATAATCTGGACTCCCATTGTTGAACATCTATGGGCCCCTGATGAGGTGCAACACAAACAACACAATCATAGGTTGAGGAGGATTTCGTTGTAGGAGGATGTAAAAAAAAAAATTTTTTTAATTTATTTTCAAAAAGTCTTTATTTTCTCTTTCTGTCCAGACTGATTCGGCATCTGGCATCACCGCCACTGTTATGCTTCAGTGGATTTCTGAGCCCGACCCAGCTGCTCAGCACCGTGCAGAGGAAGCTGCTTGTTCTGCTCCTACCAACCGGAAACGTACTGCCAGAGCAGACAAAACACTTCTACTGAAAGGATTATTTAACGCTACAAATGAGACGAAACGGCTGACAAGTCGACCTGCGGCGGCTTGAAAACCTTTGACGATTCGGTTTGAGGTCACGTCTTTGCTCTTTGTCCTGTAACAAATGCCCTCTGCAGCTATAAAGTCCCACGCATCCAAGTCAAAACTGGCGGTCTTAAATGTGATTTTTACTGCTAATGCTCTGAAAGTTGTTGTTGTGGCTGTTTTATGTTGAGATTATGTTGCACCATAAGCTAGCGACGCCACTGCCCTTGTTCTGGAACAGTCCTGCTTGGTTCATCCAGGGCACAGAAAAATGTTGGAAGCAAAACAAAAATATCCAACTTTGTTCTATGTTTAGCCTTGTTTCGTGTTCTGACTGGATAAATATCCCCTTGCTCTACGTCTGGCCGTTGTCCCTCATGCCTGGTGGCTTCTGGGACGCCAACACCACCGAAATGCATCTATTAGTGGTTCCTGGAGACGTACGCTGATTAGAGGAGGGCCAGTTCTGGACCTGCAAGTGACGGGAAACCCAAACGCATCCAAAGTTCTGAGACTGGATGTGACTTTTTTTGACCCTTCGTGAGTCGTTCTGAGAGAGGAGAGGACGGCAGCTCTGTCGGTTTGTAACTCCTACATGTGGGGCTGGTGGTCGAGATGTAATCTGGCTGTTTCTGGGCTCAGCGCCAGCCAAACGCCTCCCGAGCAGAAGAACCTGTGAATCACCGTTTGTGTGTAAGAGTGGGAGACGGACGGAGGCCGGATCCGTTTCCACGTGTGCGCTTGTTTTGGAAGGAAGTCTCTCTGTGTTTCTGTTTTTATGTGTTTCTGAGTCACTGAGCTGAACTGTAGGGAGCATCGACATTTCTGAAGCGTCTGTTAATCGGATTAAAGCAATAACTTTTGTAGATGTACTGAGAAAAGTCAAATGTACTCTTAAGTTTTTCATATATATAATTTTTATGCATTGACACTTATAGAGTGCTAAACATTGTTATTGTGGATGAGCTTTAAAGATTTAAAGCATATTGTGCAGCTATCTTATCTTTTAGTGTCTTACTGTTTTTTTAAACGTTGCAAATAATTGTTTTTTTTTTCTCTAGCCACGCTCCCGTTATGGATGTGCATAAAACTCTGTCGACATTCCGCTAATGCAGAAAAAACACAATTTTGCAATTCCGTTTTTCCCATTGAATAAAATCACACGTGAATACGTTTGTTCACGTGGAAAGCATGATCCTCCAACTGCTTCCCGTCTTGTGCAATTATGTGGAACAATGGAAACGTATCTTGTTACTGCATGAAACAGGAATCCTTTACAAAAACACCCGTTTGCCATTTTTTACACACAAGTGTGATTTGTAACTCTGAGCTGCGCACAGAAACAGTTTTCCTGTCTTAATATTTGTTTTTCAAATCCATATCAATGGCAGATATTTAATTCTTTGAGTATTTTCCATACTGAACCATAAATTACTGAACTTCCCAAATGCCTCACATCCAATGAAATCTTATTTCTATGTGGGTCTCTCATCTTTCTTTTGGATGGTTTAAATGTGATAGTTGAACTATCAGATGTGTTCACGTGGAGGTTTCTGTTTATTCTTATGAATCGTAGCGAATCTGACTGATGTCGACATTTCATGGAGAATGTTGGTGCTTTGCTCGACTCGGGGGGGGAACTGACACGGAAGGAACCTCGTTTTCACCCACAGCCCGCTGGTATTATTAGTTCGTTTCACTTTCCAATCCTCTGAAAGTCATAAGCTCATTATACCCTCAAATGAATTCAAATATTCCCTCTTGCAAATGTTATTTTTCTTTAAATAGCTACAAAAGGGGCAATTTTTGCTTTTTCTGTCAGGGTGTACGTGGAAATTGAATGAGTCATGCATGAATCACGTACATGAATCACGTACATTATGATAGCTGTGATGTAGGTACCACACTGGAAACTTTAACCCATTGGTAATTTGTTTCTGACAGGATGCAAATGTTCAATATTTTCCTTCTTATTTAATGCTGCCAATAAAATTGAGTCCTCTATTTAAACGTTAATTGTCAAAACAAACAAATTAGACGATTAATTGTTTTTGTCACATAAATGATGAATTTCATCAAATATTTCCTGCAGTTTATGCTTTCGGAAAAATGCATATTTTAAGCTTTTCGTTCAAGTAATTCTTTTTTTAACAAGTTTTTTCCCCCCCTTTCCATATGTCTCACAAAGACCAGGAAATGACGCAATTGTTCTTTCATTGATAAACTGACATCTGTCATGTTCAAAGCAATATTGTGGGGAAACTATTTTAGTTTCACTCACTTTCCTTTTTATGTAAGAGACTTATTTCCCTATTTATGTTCTGGCCACGCTGTTGAACGGTAGTTTATCACTAACTAAATCAATCTGCCTTCCTTAGAAATGGAACATTGAGATTGTTCATCTCAATTCTGTGCAAGGTGACGACTGTTTTATCACAGTGTTTAGAAAAACTAGTTACTTTATTAAAAAATATTAAGTAGAGAAGAGGAAGCGGGCAAAGAAGAGCGGAACAGAAACCAGAACAAGAAAATGTGGGAAAGGAAACAGAAATCGGCTCATCGAATGCATCACAGAAACTCCAAAATGGCTGAACAAAGAAGGCCTGCAGATGCCTGAGAACTGCAGTGATTAGGAGACAAACGTTTGGGAATGTGGATGTTTCTCATACTGTTATCGGCCTAAATATGGATTTATTAGAATACGCCAAAACAAATGATGTCATGTTGCTTTACGCTGCAGGAAATTATCTTGAAATGTTTTTCAAAAAGAAAATGAGGCTAAAAAAAAAAGCAGCATCTTGTTTCCAAATCAACAGGGTTGACATTATGGAGTGACCTGCCCCAGTTTATGACCTTTGACCCAATAGAAAACTTGTGCTGTGCCATTCAAAGTGCTTAAAGGAAGGTTCCTTTAAGGCTCGAGGAAATTTTCTGGTAATTTCTTTATTTCATTGTCTGTAGAGTGGAAACATTGTCTGCTATTAATTTTTAACAAATCCCTTCGTGTTATGCCAACTCACCACTAGGTGGCAGCCCTGCTTGCTTTTCTGTTTCGCAGGATCTCATCAGGCTTTTCTTCAATAACTTCAAGACGTGCTTCTTCCCCCCTCGGCCGCCCACCTCCAGCCTTTATGTATCCGGGGAGAACGACACTGTAAAGATTTCTAGTAACCCTCCTTCTTCTTGCCATTTTAACAGCAGCCTGCGTCTGTGACACGGTGGTTGGTGGGTGACTGCACCCAGAGGTGGGACCTGCAGTGAAAAAAAAAACAAGGCGCGTGCGACTGCAGCCGTGAGTAACGCGGCGCTCCACGTCAACTCTTCGCACTTTCGAAACCGCAGAGGTACACACGTCCCACGGCCCATCCGCCCCTCGGGTTTCACCCGGCGCCGCGACTGCACGTCCAACGTTTCCCATCACTCTCCTCGTTTCTTTTCAAAAGCCTGTTTTGACGGCAGGGTTTTGCTTCTCTCACCTGCCATCAACTCTACTCTGTGGTTTTGTCACGGCTGCAAAGATGCTTCCTGTGATGCTGCCTAATGGAGTAGATAAAGATATCTTGCCTTGCCTTTGCGGCTAAGAACTCAAAGAGTTACACGCTTTGATTTATTTATGAATACAAATGTGGTTTTATGGAAAGATTTTGTCATTCTTTAGATAAATCAGTATGTTCTCAGTTTTATGCCAAAATCTAATTTGTTTTTACGCTTTACTCTCCTGTTTACTTTAAAATAATAGTTTATGTTTTGGCTTTAGTCACATTTTTTCTATAAAATTGTTCTCTGATGTTACTTTGTGGCCGTTTCTGGTTCGGCTGTTTCAGGAGACTGCAGACGGTTTCATTCTGGCCTGGAAGGTTTCGCTTCCTGGATTGAAGCTGGATAAAAAAATTTTAGTTTTCCATTTATCGGCCGGCATCTTCTCTTTTTTTCCCTCTTGTTTATCACCTAAATGTCTTCTCACTTAAACAACTAAACCTGTCTAATCCACTAAGCAACTCTAAACTCGATTGATTCAGGAAGCAGAGTGTCAAAAATGCGTCGGTTGAAGCCACAGCTCACTAAATGGAGCTTTTATTGTTAGATTTTCCTTTTCCTGAACAATGAAACACTTTTTTTCTTGAACATAAAAGTCTCCTGATTTAAAGGTTACTCATTTTCATAAAGCAAGCTACATGAAAAAGAACAAAATTTATCCAAAAATGTCCATGCACTATATGCAATAATATCAGTACAATAGATATTATGATATTATGAGATGATCTTAAATATTTTCATAGTTTTGATCAGAAGACTGCGAACATGAATCAGCTGCCTTCCTGCTTCTTCCTGCAAAGTAGATAAAAAGTGACAATTGGCATGTTTTTGTTGGCTCTTCTGCATTAATGGAATGTATTTTACCTTTCAGATGTTTGTAAATCAATTTTAAAAGCTCCTACCTTTCAACACTATCTGCGATGTTACGCCTATAGAAATTACTACAATGAGAAAAGCTCCAATTCCAATAAGACGGTATGAATAGAGACCACACAGGTACTGAGAGTTGTTCCGTGCGAGATAAGAGGTCATTGACGTTAGCATGCTGTTTGCCAGTTCATTCGTGAAGGACTTGTTTTTATTTGTATTTTTATGGAGAATAGAAACCTGGTACAGTTACACAACGGAAGTTAAAGTTTCCAACCTGAGGTTGGACTCGTCCACAGTTGAAAACTTGCTGCTGTTGTGGGCTGAGTGTCTGAAAAACATGTTCATTTTTGTGATTAAAGTTGGAATTTGTCCGTTAAAAAAACAACAACAAAAAACCGTACATGTGTCACGTTTGCCAAACTTTTCGTTTAGAGAGCAGTTATGCTGCAGTAAACGCCGCTGCGCCGTAGAGCAACACATTCGCCATGAACGGTTTCATAAGGGATTCACAGCCCCACCGCTTCCTATGCGAGAGCAGCTTTAGACACTTTGAAAAGCTCAAAATGTGTGCAGGATCCAACACAATGAAAAATAACAATCATCAATGGAGATTTGATCAGTTGGAATTGCATTTAAATTTCCTAGTCAAGCTAAAGATTTGGGAAAAAAAAAAAAGTTTGCAAATATTTGCATACTGCTTATTCGAGAAGTGAAACCACATAAACTTTGTAATATGTAAACGACTCACTCACCGCTAACAGTGACTTTGATTATATGGCTCACGTCGTTTCCACTTTCACACCGATATCCTCCAGAGTCACTTCTGAGAACATTTTGGAAAATAAGATAGGAAACTCCTCTCAGTGGTCGCTCCGTCTCCCAGCCTATTTTAAAGCGCCTGTTATTGTTGACCCTGACGAGGACGCGCTTCTCCTCCATTTTATACCAGGTGACTGCTGGTGGTGAGCTGCTGCAGAACACGACTGGGCAATCAATCCGGAGCTCTTGTCCGGGACTCGCTTCGTAAACTGTGTTTCGCCACACCTTCATCTCCGTTGTGCAGCCGTCGCCTGCAGCAGAAAAGAACCATACTTTTTAAAATGATTGTAAATGTTCGGGCCTTATCGCTTGTACCACTGCGGCACTGTAAAAACGTCTGTATGATATCGAAAATCTTTCGTGTGTTTTCAACACTTTATTAACTGTACTGTGCTAAAGAATGCAGTTTATCTACTTTATTTTGTAGGTTTTTAAAACAAAAGCCTTGTTTGAACTGAATTTTCTTTAACAAGACAAACTCAGGCTTATTTTAAAACTTCTGGTAACTTACCATCAGCATCCAGAGGAATGAGGAGCCCGACTGAGATCAGGACATAAAAAAGGACTTTGGGTCCGTTAAAGATCATGTTGGTTGCCTGAAACATCCACTTCTGTTCAGCTGCTGCAGGTTCTGAGTCTGTCACTACAACACATGTGGTTGATTTAGTTCCTGTTTGCTATTATGGACTCTGATTATTCAACATATAACCTCCTGTGAACGCTAACATTAGAAGAAAGAAACATTTCTGCTGCTGCAGTTGTTCGATCGCTAGTAAGGATTTTATTCTTGTGGACAAAAGCACAATATGTTGTGAAGTAGATTTTTTTTAAGAGAATCTTTCATTTGCATCATACAGTGTAACATAGTCAAGATGTTTTTTCGTGCAGCTGCAGAGAGGGTGTACAAACTAATTGAACAAGATGTGTCTGGGAACTTGCTGTTGTTCTCGTGTTCTTCCCTGCATGGAGATGGACTGTTTAGTTTTCGCATCCCGTAGACATGATAGTGAATGAGCGCACAAGGTTGAACTGTTCCGTCTCTTTTCCTTTATTTCTTTTGTTTGGTCTTAGAAGATTGAGTCTCCGCCTCTGTTAGCAGGGAGAGGTGAATAAAGCAACTATGCAGCTCTGAGTTGGTTGGAGCAGAATGATTTTGCCTGATGCAGTGTATTTTTGCTCTCTGTCTGCAGATGTATTAAAGATGGTTTTTGCTCCCTGACGTTTGTCTGGACCTCAGTCTCTGAATTCTGCACTTCTGAGTTTGTAGGTCTATCAAATTAGACTGAGGATTCGGATAAACGTTTTAAATAAACGCTTTAAATTGTGGGAGGTTTGCAGAATTACAATTAGAGAATGGGGAATCATGTGTTCAGTATTTGCAAGAATGGCATAAATTTGGATTTCCTAATCATGGGTTATTTGAACCTGAGTTTTTGATCGAAAATTATTGCTACAAAAACAACAGCTGCTGAAACATTAAAAAAAATAAAAAATCTCACTAGACCATTTACAAATAATGCAAGAACACACAGATACACTGAGTCTGGAAACAGGAATAAAAAAAAACAAGCACAACAACACAGATTTCAGATGCTTCAGAAAGCTGAAGAAAGAAAAAACAAACAAAACATGAGAAATCAACTGATCAAGATAAGAAAAATAAGAAAACTAATGACTGTTTTTCTCTCTTCCCAACATGTCAACCTGCTGTGACGAGCTCGCTCCCATCGGCACCAACGAGTTCACCTGACGTCACTGAGCTCTATCCAGCCCTTCCACCTAACCAACCATGAGCCTCACCGAGGGAAAATCCTTTTTTTTTTCTTTTTTTTTTGGACATTGATGACTATTATCCCTACGGCCCCCATCCAAAGTCCGAAGAAGAAACAATGCCGCCCCTGGAAGAGCGAGGAGGACAAGGATGTTTTTACCCCAGATTCTGAAAACAACAGCATATTCTACAAAACCTGCTTCGTCTGATCTTCAGTGTGCCATGTATGAACCGTAAGGTTGAAGAGGCCCAACTGCACAATTCTGCCAACTCGGCCTGCTTCATCAGGCTGCCCTGAACATCCACAGCCACAGCCAGGACGGTATGGACAGCCAGGACAGTATGGAGAGCCAGAAAGCCACACACTGCCTGATGTTTGTTTTATCTGCAGACAACAAGGACGTTGGGCCAGAGACTGCTTCCAGAGACGATTCAGACAACCAGGAGGCTGAAGGTTGCACAGGGGCCGAGGAGGAAGATTTGATGGCAAGCAGGGAGGCTTCCCCAGGGGGTCAAGGCTTTCCTTTTAGAGGAGGATTTACAGGACATCATGGAGGGTATTCCACCTGACTAGACCCGGTGCCGTGGTAATGCAAATTTGACTGACTTTGAATTCTGATGGCGTCCAACATTTGTTTGTGTCTGTTTCATGTTGGAGTGAATGCTTGTCTACATGTAATGTGTGTCTACGTGTTCTGTGTTTAATGAACATTGAACTAACATGCGCATGCGAAGAAGATAAAAACACAATCTTATTTGCAGGATTTCCCAAACATTGGAATGGGATCATCGATGAATCCTGGAATTATTTCAACATGTAATGACAACATGATTAACTCTGTATTTCTCTAACAGATCAGTTAAAGACGGCAGGCCCAAGGAGGACGGCCTGTGCCAGCGAGCAAACCATGACGTAACCTACAGCCTGGAGGTTTTGTGTTTCTTAAAACTTTCAGGAAGAAGAACTGATGACCGCAGTGAAGGTTGTGGATGTTCTTAAATCCACCTGGGTCCTCACCAGTTCACTGAATTGTGCACTTCACAATATACAGAAGTGTAAAAAATGTTGTGAAAGCTCATCACGACTGAATGATCTGCGAGAATAACTTTGTGTCTTTTAACGACCACGAACAAACGTCCTCTGACCCAATATTAAGCAGCGCTTTCTAAAATTGCAGTTCCACATTTTTACTTTCATACAGAAAAAGAAAACAAAGCAGTTCAAACATGTTACCTCTGATATATTTAGAAATGTAACTTATGTGTTTAAAGTTTCTATCAGAGCTCTACTGCGTTCTGGTATTTTTTATTTAAAAGCAACACCAAAGTTAATGTTTTCATGCTGCATTGGTTTTTTTTGCATATATTATTAACTGGAGGAAGTGTGAAAACCTACGTGATGTGAAAGACCTTTGGTCAGATAGCATCTCTCCGATACCAAAACACAGCGTCTCGTTATGAGTCACAGGTTAAGTTGTTTCAGGAACACGGCGTTGAGCAACTTAGTTGGCTCTATGGCTTCATTTTTTTACAACAGAAATAATCCTCTTTACAAATGCTAATAGTCATCACGATTAATGCTCCATTTTATTCAGGCTCATTGGATGTGTTAGAGAGTTTTAGCATAAAGCTCAACCTAAAACAACTAATAGTTGCTCTTAATAATTGAAAGCCAACTAATGTTTTTAAATACAGAGGGTTCTTCATGAATTTGAACACATTTTCTGTAGTTATCGTTTCTTTCTTGAGGCCAGGGAACATTTGTGGCTCTAAATTTGTTTTATTTAGGTAAACTTAGAGTAAAGTAGAGTAAAGTTTTGATGTTCATTTGCAGACCTTTTGATGATTTGAAACATTTGCAAATAACACTGATATCAGGAAATTAACCACAAAGAGGGTAAACGCTTATCACAGCACCACAGTACATATTGCAGTGAATGTTTTTATGCTCTTCTCCTGACTGATACCTTTCTCCAATGAAGTCATTGTGATGCAACTGATTTTCAGACAGACAGCAGATTTATATTAAAGATTAATCAAGTTTATTAATGAAGAAAAACAGACTACATGTAGGTTGAGAAAGACTTGAGACTAAAGTGGAAGTTCATCTTCCAGACAGATAACAACTTTAAACATGCAACCAGAGCGGGAACGGTTTAGATCACAGCATATTCATTAGTTAGAACGGAGCAGTCAAAGTCCAGACATAGACTTAAAGGGGAATTTGTGGAAAGACTTGATGCTTATAGATGCTTTCAGTCATTAAACCAAACATAAAGCTCTGTCTCCTCTATCTGTCTCAGCGGCCGAGGAGCTTTCCTTCCTGGGAGAAGATGTACACGACAGAACTGAGTTCCTCCGCCTGCTTTACGTCCCCCTGTGTTGGGCTTCCTCTGGGTGAGTAATGGATCTCTGCACCATCTGATTTTCCTGCAGGATAAACACTTGTAGTGACGAATATTTAACCTACTAATTACAAGTGAGTGTTAAAAGAAAGAATAATAAAAATATCTCACCTTCATACCCTCGCGTGTATATTATAGAAATAATAAACACTATGATGACAAAGGAGCCAATCCCTGCAGTAGAGTACGTATACATCAAAAATGTGTCAGCTGGTTCAGATTGGTCAGATTGGTTATCTGCAGAGAGACAAAATAGAGTATAATAAAAATAGTGTTTATTCACCCAACTTAAAAACTGTCTTCTTCAAATATAATTTTTTCTCTTTTCACTGTTGTCTTTAATCTAAGGAAATGTACATTGCTATGAAATGGTTTGGTTTCTTGTACAAAATAGAAGTAGGAAAGAATGAATTTTTCATTTTTTTTTTAGCAAAGCCAAAATGATGATTGAAATCTAAACTTTTTACTTGTGACATCAGTCGTTGCTTTCTCTGTGGTTGTGTCCTCATTAGGCCCTGTAGAATAAAACGGGCATAATCTTAGAACTACACATGCATGCGTATACAGCTGCTTTTGTCAATTTTTTGTAGAATTATTAGAAATTAGTTCGTTGAAAAATGACTCACCATGAATGTTGATGTAGATGCGATGACTCATACTGCCTCCACCTTTACAATAATATCCACCTGAATCACTGCTGATGATGCTTTGAAATATCAAGTAGAAAGTCCCTTCTGACGGATTTGATATTTCCCATTCTGTCTTGATGTGATTGTTATTGGCGTCATTGAGACAAATATGATCTTCCTCAACTTTAAACCAGCAGATTGTTGGTGGTAAATTGTCACAGAACACAACTGGACATTCAATCCTGAGTTCTTGTCCCAGAGACGCTTCATAAGCCGTGTGCCGACGAACTCTGAGTTCTGGTGTGCATTCGTCATCTGTATCAGGAAAGAACCAGACATTAAAATGTCATGCTGCATGCTTTTTTTGCTGTTATTAAAACTGTAAGAGTATAAATGAAATGTATATTTTATAGGAAGGCAGTGGAGTCGAGCAAATTTGACTTCACAAAAAGACTGAAAAAACAGAGCACTGGTTGATGTTTGACTTGTGCAGAAAGAAAAACAGTCATTTACAAAGAGTGAAAGTTTGCTTATTCAAATGTTAAAAATGTAGCTATTTTGATTAAAGTAGCTCAGGTTTTGGACTTTTCATGTCCAAGATTCTAAAAAAAAAAAAAAATGCTCCTGTTGCAATATTCACATTGCAACAGAAGCACATAAAACGTTACCAACATGCTTAAAGCTGCAGTAGGACTTAATTTTCAACTTAATTTTCTGAAGTTTCGACCCACCAAAAGCTTTCATCAACTCATCGCCAAATATGGCAAGACAGGAAACAAAGTGACAGTAGCGTTATGTAAAATACTTAACACTATATATTTGTTAAAACATGCAGTAAAAATATCAATTATTACTTTAGTTTGGCAACATAGAATTAAAGACATCCGACTCAATGTTTTATTTTATTTATACATGTTAAGTTTCATGACTCTATTTAGTCTGTGCGTCATTTTGTCAACTGCGGAAATGCAGAAGCGTCGTGTGATGTGAAAAACCTTTGGTATGTTTGAAACCCTGTGATATTAACCTTAGCTTTTATCCAGTTTCTACCAGTATTTATTTTGGTATTTCAGGAAAAAAACAGATTTCGACTGAATCTTCATGACCGACATATACAAGCTATTATAGCTAGTTTAATAGTTAATGTAACTTACCATCAGCATCCAGAGGAACAATCAGTATGACAGAAATCAGAACAAAAAAAAATACTTGAAAGCCGTAAGACATCATGTTGGTAGTCAGATGAAGCGTCCACTTCTGTTCAGCTTCTGTATGTTCTGAGTTTTACACCACAACAGATGCGGTTGGTTTACTTCCTGTTTGTGATTACAGGGGGGTCTACAGACCCTCCTGCAAATGCTAATCGTTTTGATGAAGTCAATGCAAGCAGAAACGTGTCTCCACAGTGTTTATTTGTACTACTAGAAAAAGGAAACGGAAGAAAACCGTTTTAAAATCAAGTTCATTCAATTTCATCTCTGGATATCTTTTTTTTTTTTTAAGCTTGTGAAAGTTCAGACTTTTGTGACGTTGAGAATGAAATCATGATGTTCATAACTTTTTCCACCCTTAGTGCAACAAACAGTTTAAACCAGAGTGTACAGGAAGTCAAACTAATATGATCAAAATACTCCTGACTAATGATATGTATCGTACATATTGCAGTTTTTTTGCTCTTCCCCTGACTGATACTTTTCTACAATGAAATCATTTTAATGTAATTTTTTTGCAAACACTGCAAGTCAGAGAGATTACAGATTTAGATATGATTCATCACATTTATTCACAAAAACAAACAGATTATATTAATATGAGACTCTAATTGTGAGTAATTTTTTGCGCAACACAAATACAATGATATGGCTGTCTATTTCAAAATTTTCAGAATGTACAATTAATATTTTGGGTACAATGAAAACGGTCATAATGGGTGAAATTAGTTTCCTTTCAAAAAATACATCAAGCCAAGAAGAAAAACTTATTTAATCATAAATAAATAAAAGAAAGGAAGGTGAGAACCATAGTCTAGACAGTCCCTTGTGAATGTAGTCTTTATACAGGATGTGTGCAGATGCGTTACCTGTACAGGAAACATGACTGTTACCTGTCCTCTGTCTCACTATTCTTTGCACAGTAAACAAAAGCTGCCTCACAGTTTCACTTTCGCATCTTCGCAGTTTGGCTTGCAGTAGTTCAAGGTCACAAAAGCAAGAAGCTGTTCTATAAAAGCTCTACTGAGGTCAAACAGGAGTAGATGTTTATCTACCCCTCTATGAAGAAGCTGTTCATTATCTTATGTGATGGGAAGATGGAGACCTGTAATTTTCTCTCCTCTGGCGTTTTTCTGCAGAACAAACACAAAGTACAATAAATGACAGCTCTCAGATCTTGATTAACAGCCACCTGTATTTATATCTAGACTCCTACCTTCAACCACAGGATGAGAGTTCATGTGTATAAGAATGATGATGGTGACAAAAATCTTAAGGACAAAAATGCGGAACATAAAATGTTTGAACATGTCCAGATTGGTCGGCTTCTCTGCAAAAAAAGAGAAGACGGTAAACAATCATAAGAAGGGCGGAAAACGCTGCATATGTTCAGATGTTTCATTCTGAAAAGTGTGGCGTGCATTTGTGTTTAGCTCCCTGTGACCCGATACAGAGTTAAAATAAAATAAAGTCCCATTTGCACAAGATAATCCAAACCTACACTGAATTTGAAAGGAAATCTTATTCTGCACATCGTTAATTTGGTGGGAGCAGCATCAGGCTGTGGGATGTTCCCCTTAAACATGGTCAGGGAAATTGATTAGGTTTGATTGGAAGGTTCATGGAGCTACATGCAGATCAGCCCTGAAGCAAAACTTTCTATCGAGGCTGAAAAATAGAACTGGACAGGCTTAAATCCAAACACATCCATGACCTTGAATGGCTCAGCCAAAGTCCAGACATAAAGTCAATCGGAATTTTTTGTTAAGACTTTGTGTTTACAGTTGTTCTCCATTTAACCTGACCCTGCTCCAACCACTTTGGGAAAAAATGTCTAGAAATGAGAAGTTTTGACATTCTGTCGCTTTTACTTTTAAAAGTCTCTAGTTATTTGTTGTGCTTTTATTTCTGTTTGGGCGTTTGCAAGAAAAGGTCGAATCACGAATGATTACACGTGACTGGCTGCTTCGTCAACCGCTGTATTAACAGCAAGGTATCTCAGACAGGTGCGACGCAGCAGCTGTGTCCACCAAATTGAGGTCAAATGCGCTGCATGAACCCACAGTGCATCCTGTGGTTTTACGTCTTTGCCACTTAAAACATGAATGAAAAAGCTTCAAATTAGCACAGCGGAATATTAAAAGTGTTGGCAGTTTTATTAAAGTTGCTTTTGCCCTTTATTTTTAACAATACTTCTCAATTTATGCAAATAAGAAAGAAAATTTAAACAAAAATGGAACATATAAACTAAAACCTACTACACAGCCTGAAATACGTCTGTATGTTATACAATAAATAAGTATGGCGGGATGAAAATATCCCTCTGTAATATTTTAAGGTGCAAATTGCTCTTTCATGATGTCTGTTTTTCTCAAATATTTACACAGACAAAGTCAAAATGAATGATTTTGTAATATATAATAAAAGATGTCACACTAGATTATTGTAGTAATAATAACTTACTGTTATCATCCTGAGTGCCACCGAGTCCCACCAGGATCAAGACATGAAAAAGGACTTTATAGCTGTAAGGTTTCATGTCGGGCATCTGAGAAATGATCCACTTCAGTACAAACCTGACTGCGTTCTGAGTTTTTCAGAAAGTTGCGTGTGGTTGGCTTTACTTCCTGTTTTTGATTTCGGGGGTCTTTGGGTTGACGGTTCCTCCAGTAAATGTGAATCTATCAGCTTTTGATGTCGTTACAGGAAGAGACTTTTTTCTTTTTCTCCACACATTTCATTTAACTTCAGTTAATCTGTGTTGGGGATTTTTTTTTTTTAGGGAAATACTCATAATTACCACAAAAAAAAAAAAGAGTCAAATCCACAAGATCAAATCCAGATATTATTTTTTAGATAGACATTATTTCATTGCACACAGTGATTAGGATTACATTCTACCTTTTCAAAGAATCACAATCAGTAATCAGAATAACATTTTCAGTCACAGTGACAGTGAGAAACTGACTCATCTGATAGGCTACAGTACCAGAAATGACTGAAATTGTTCCAAATAGTGATTTCAAGTCATGCACATGCAATACAATCAGGATTCACTCGAAGACGTGCAAAACATTCAAAAGAACAACAGCTTTTTTTGTGTGTATATCACACACAATATAGTATAGTTTACATGCTCAGTTTGTAGACTAATTGCATTCATTATTGTCAGAGATCTAAATTACTGCTTGATTGTCACACAAAAAACTTGTACCTCATAGCAGAGCAAGAAAAACATACATTGAATGAAGACGAATTAGAAGAAGAAAATACAAATTTGATGTTTCTGCAGGAAAGTACAATGTTGCATGACTCGTGTATTTTACCAACGTTTATCAGTTTAATTCCCTATGCGTTTTCTTAAATTGTAGCTAACAAGCATGTTGGTTGAAAATGTTGGGATACCAACAATTTTGAGCTTACACTGTCGTATTAGATTATCAATAGAAATAACGTAATCCTGTGGGAGACTAATCTTTTCAGACTTGATCAAAATGACCAAACCTGCAAAAGTAGGAATTGATCAGCACCTAATGCATTAACATGCTACATATTTAATTTAATTTCCCTTTGGGATCAATAAGGAATTTTTAAATTTGACTGAGAATATCACTTTTTATGCATTAAAAGGTTCAGATTTTTGCACATTTTTATCCTTCTTTTATCTAAATGCCTGATATAATTAGCCCAATCACTATGTTTTATTTTTAGTTCTTATTCAAGCTAGCTGCTGAATATCAATTATTTACGAAACATGTCTTCTAGCTTGTGTGTGACTCAACGTTTCCAGTTTAAGGAAGTAAAACATGACGACCTCTGGCTGTTCTCGAAACACAAATCACAATGTGGTAACTTTTTGGTGTTTGGTGTCTTTTAGCTCTGTGTTTCTGTGTTTGCTACGCGCTAACGACAGAGAATAGCGTACTTTGTTAGGTCTTAAACCACTGGTGGAGGAAGACAAAGAGATAATAAAATTGTCTTCAAGCAAATAAGACATGCTTACAAAATAAATTTTTTGTCTCTTTTAGCTCTTTAAAAGAGCTTGGTACCAAATAGCTAGTGTGTATTTAGCTAAGCGGTTTGGGTTTGCTAGCTCCATCAACTCTATTGTGGTTGTTTAGACGTTTTCTGTGGACTGAGTTGCTGAGGAAACGCTGACTGATTTCTGTATCAGTGTTGAGCCAAGTAGGTTGGTAATAACCTACTTTTTCACCCCATTTAGCCATTGTGGTGTACTTCTTGTAAAGCACTAAGGGCAGGAAAAGGGTCTTTAAACAAAGTGCAGACTGAAAATGAGACAAATGTTGAATTCCTTTTGGTACACAATCATAAAGAAAAGATAAAGAAAAGTTACATGGTTCATTTCCTTTTGGTTTTACTGATGAAAGATGTGAAACTCCGTAGAAACCATCTGCAGTGATGCTGACGTTCTTGATTTCAGCTGGAACATTTTCCATCCCACAAAGAACAGTAGGAACCTCACATCCAGTTTGCAATGCCGATGACGATGCCGTCAGCGTTGTTAGATCAAAGGTAACAACGTTTCCGAAAGGTAAAGGAAGTCATGATTTGAGTTGTTCCTTGCTGTGAGGAATCCCTCCGGTGCTCCTCATCCAGATTAAAACTGTATTCCTCTAGTGTGATTCATCCCAGCAGACTCTCAGTCTTCAAACCAAACGTATAGCTGCGTACTCTGTCTCCTCTATCTGCCTCTGTGGCCGGGGAGCCTCCCTCTGTGGTGGTGCATGGTTGAGGGCAGCATACACAACAGAACCTGCTTCCTCCGCCTGCGCCCCATTCCTGTTTCTGTCTCGTGTCCTCTGGCCGTAAGGCGGCTGGTTGTCTCTGGATGGCGTCAGCCCCGCAGGTTGCCCTGCGGTGGTTTTTCTCCCGCTGGGCCTGCGAGGTGGCAGCGGGTTGGGGCTTCCTCTTGGTGAGTGCTGGATCCCGGTGACGTTGGGGACGGCTCGCTCACCCAACGGCATCTCTATGTACTTTAGGGGTAAAAAAGTAGAAAGAAAACTTTGAACTAAAGTGAAATTTTAAAGGCATAAACATTGAGAGAAGAGGCGACACTCGGGTCAGGATAACTTACCTGATTTTCTTGTTCATCTTTCCTCGACTTCCCTGCAGGTTAAACAGTTTGTTAAATGCAGTGGCAATGACTGACTATTCAGCGTAGTAATTACAAGCTGATGTTAATAAAATTTTTGAAAAAGTCTCACCTTTGCACCCTTGCATGCATATCACAGAAATAATAATTACTATAATGACAAAGGAGCCAATCCCAGCAGCGGAGTAAATGTACATCAACAATCTGTCTGCTGGTTCAGTGTTGGATTGGTCGTCTGCAGGAAGACAAACCAGAACACGTTAAAACAAAAAATAATGATAAATTATCCAACTTATGTGTCTTTTTCAAATACAAATGCTAGTCTTGTCACCCCTTTCCTTTTTTTGACAATTTTGATCCCTTCTGCCATGAGACATTTTGTGCCTAACATAACCGTCAGGGAGATTTTTCCTACTCACTTTAATAGCTAGGATTTAATTTATATGTATTCATAGTCTTTGAAAATGTGAATTGCTAAAAAAACAATGGTTTATTTGCATGTGCAAAATACAATTAAACAAGCATGAAATAGCAATTCATATGTGCAAAATCTGAATACAGATATAAACTTTTTCTTACTTGTGTCATTGGTTGTTGGTTTTTGTGTGTCGTTTGCAGCCATGTCTGTAGAGCCAGAGTCATAATCTTGTAAATAAGGACATATTCACGCATTGATACAATGTAAAGCTGGCTAATGTTACTTGTAGTGTTGTTTTAAACTGTATAGCTGAAAAACCACTCACCATAAACATTGATGAAGATGCTATGACTCACACTGCCTCCACCTTTACACTGATACCTACCTGAATCACTGCTGATGATGCTTTGAAATATCAAGTAGAAAGTCCCTTCTGACGGATTTGATATTTCCCATTCTGTCTTTATGTGATTGTTATTGTTCTCATTGAGACAAATATGATCTTCCTCAACTTTAGTCCAGCAGATTGTTGGTGGTAAATTGTCACAGAACACAACTGGACATTCAATCCTGAGTTCTTGTCCCAGAGACGCTTCATAAGACGTGTGCCGATGAACTCTTAGTTCGGGTGTGCATTCGTCATCTAATGGAAGAGAAGACATTCAACATAAGATAATATCGATAAACTGATGTGTTTTGTGTCTGCTTAGCTTTAAACTTTGTATGAACTTCACAAAATGCCCACATAACTCAGAAAAGTCCTTTTGCTACAATGGAAGAACTGTTTGGTTTCTGTTCAGTCTAACAGCGACTTCTGTCTAATCAGACCATCAGTTTAACGAATTTACCTTTGTGCTAACAGACTTTACATCTAAAGTGCATTCTAAAAATGCTTTCATATCTTCTCCTTTTTTCTTTTCATCATTTAACCTCATGTCAATTTTTACACGTACAGTTATATCTCTGTTTTCTGAAGCGAAGTTAATATAAACTAGTTCCTTTTTTAACCAGTTGCGTAGTCAGTGGTGAATGCTGTTAGTTTAAACTTAAATACATACATAAAGACCTCAGCCTTTTTGCATCACAGGAAGCTTTTCTTCTGTTGATCTGCTGACTAGAAGCTATAAGTTTTTTGGTTTTATCACGCTTATGATTTTATTCTGCCCAGCTTTGTTTTTTTTTTTATTGTTTTGTTTCTAAGCAATCAAACTATTCATTGAAAATGAGAAAGTCAGACGTTGAAACTGAAACGTCTTTGTGCCGCTAATCTAACGGGACATTAAAGAGAACATGACGTGACTTTTTAATAAAGGAATAAGTTACAGTTTCAGCCAATAAATTATGTTACCGCAAATAATATCACAGTTTAAAAAAATAGAACTTGGAGAAAACAGGCTTTCAGTCAAATAGCAACTATTAATTAAAACTTTGCTTATCTAACCATTTATTTACAACCCAGTGTATAATTGAAATATGAGTGCTAAAACCTTCTTGTAGTTTTAGTTTTGATTTTTATTGGTCAGCATTAAATTTACAGTTTCTGAACCACAAAGAAACTCTTAATGGAACAATTATCAACGCATTTGATGCGTATTGATTATTTTAATGATGGCAAAATATAATGTTTATTGGTATTCACGACTTTTATTGATGTTTTTCTTTTATGTTTTCAGGATGTGAAGCACTTTGAGCTGCAGTGTTGCTGAAATGTGCCATACAAATTGATTGATTGATTGCTGAGTAAAAAATGGGACATCTCAATGATATTACCTTGTTTTCCCCTCTTTATCTCAATTTGTAAATATTTTCTTATTGTGAGTTTTTGAACTTTTTCACAATAACCTGACAATACGTACCTTGGAAACAAAACGAAAGAAAATTGTTTTTCAAAATCTAAAAAAAAAAAATTCACATCTATAGGAGAAGAGAACCGACATTTCTATAACGTATATAATTGCTAACGGTCCCTCAAAATCATCAGGATCTTTGAGTTTGTCTAATCTGACCTCCCGGTGTGACATGTCTACGAGTTTCACTAACGGTCAGATTTCGCTGTGACCTCTGCCCTCTGGATTTTGTCTGCACAAAAACCATTTACTTGGTCTTTGTGGTTATGAAAGGAAACATTTTCACTTACCGTCAGCCTCAGTGGTGAGGAACTGGACGGTCCAAATGGACCAAATCAGGACAATCCAGCAGTGCTCACGCCTCATGATCTCTTCGCTCGTTACTATCCGGTCACATCCAGCTCAACTGAGAAATTTATCTTCCTCCGAAAACATCATTAATTTGTTAAACAAAACAGCCAGAGCTGCTTCCTCTTTAGCTGCCGCTCACATGCCCTGTAACTTGCAGTACTTCTTCCCCTCGAAAGTAGACAGGATTATAGTTTTTGAGGTGAGACTCAGGCAGTGGGTGGTCTCACTTCTGCAATTTCTCCAGGTCCGACTCAGCGAGGCGACTCAGGCCAGAGCTTCCCCTTCTCATCCAGCTGCAGAAACCATCTCGAACTGAGCCAAAGCCTCCACCGTTCTCACAGACCTCGCCGTCGTTTCCAAGGCGTCTTTCAGTCTGTGCACCTTGACGCCGCCTTCATCACTTCTTCACAGCCTGTGCGGTTTGCTATCTTCAAGCTGACTTCCTCTCCTTTCTCCTCTTCTTTAATCTCCGTCATGTGCATCTCCTGCAGCGCTGCGCGACCTCTTGCAGAGCGCCTGTGGTTTCAGTGGAGGTTGTAAGGTGCTCTGATGAGCAGACGGGGACCCCAGAGCCTCTCTAATGGCTTCAATGCCCACTGATGGTTTTTTGGTGGCTTTTATTAGGTCAACACTGTTACCACATGAACACTTGCACCATGTGAATCAGCTATATTGAGATTTTGAAGAATAACATTGTGTTGGTTTGGTATTGTGAGGACAAAAGACTAGACTTTATTATGTAGTGATTTTTTTACCATAACACTTTTTGATTATTTTCATAATTGCCAAGTCGGCTGTTGTCTTAAAAAACAGTTTTTTTAATGTTATTATTTCTAGAATTTTATGCATCACATTTTTTATTAGTTTCACTTTTTTATTGTTAGGTTCTGCAGTTTTCTACAAATATGCTCATTTTCTGGTTTTCCCCTCTTCTCTATATCCAAGATTAATTAAAACATTCAGATTTATAGGCATACAATGAAAAAGGCACTACGTTTTTAAACCTCTTATCGGGGAAACAGCGCCCCAAAGCGGTCAATTAAAACTAATTACATGTTGTCATGGTTACCTCCACAGCGTTTGAGCGCAGGCGTCCCTCGCTTTGCGTGGTGACGCATTCCACAACGTCTGAGACGGGGCGAAAATGGCGGAGTATCTGGCGTCCATCTTCGGCACAGAGAAAGACAAGTGAGTTTTATTCAATGTTGGTTAAGATTGACGCATTAACTGCGACTTTTATGCAAAGCCTTTTTGCTGCAGATTTATTGTTCATTACTAGCAGGTTATTTATGTTCTTTAGCTTCGCTGGAAGTCCTGCTGAAGCTATCGTTAGCGAGAGGAAGCTAACAGAGCTACCGCATTGAATGAAACTCATGTAGACAGAACGTAAATCTTCTGTTTCCTGTTTGTTTATGACAAAATATTAAGGATCTAATATATTTATATAATTTTGGTTTCTTTTTATTGTTTATTTAACTACACTTACAGCCTGCAGCACAGTTAACGAAAACCCAGTAACCCGTAGCTTGCTAGTTAGCCGGTCAGAGCAGATTACTTGGTTTGTATTGATTTGGAGAGTACTGGGGTACAAATATAAGCTGCTTTTTTCATTTTTTTTAAATTAAAATCAAATTATTTAAAGTTATTAAGAACTACATATATAGAGAGTCCCTTTTTAGTCACTTGAAGGTAAGGTGTAAGGCTAAGGAAGCTGCATTTTGTCTCCCAAACGTAAATATGTCATCCTCTTTTTAGATGTTCATTATTATTACGCTCCTGATAACAGTACAGGAGCTGTACTGTACACTCTGTACACTGAGCTGTACACTCTCTGTGTCAGTTAGATGTGATGGTATCTCCTGTCACCCAACACAACTTGTTGCTACAGTTTATGTATATTTATTATTCCACTTGGATGCTGAGTAGAGAAAGGAGGCAGCACTGGAGTTATACAGGGCTCTGCGAAGCCAAATGTTGTAGCAAAACCTTTATACAGATGAGTCTGTGCATGTGATAACCTTAAGACATGAGATTTTAATTTGTCATTGTTTTGTTTGACAAGTTAGCAGCGGTTCCCGAGTTGGTAATAAACAAATCATGTCGACTTCCCTTCCAGGGTAAATTGTTCCTTCTATTTCAAAATCGGAGCCTGCAGACATGGAGACCGATGCTCAAGATTGCACAATAAACCAACCTTCAGCCAGGTAAGTTTCTGCCTTACAAATGATTTTATATTTCTAAAATTACCAATCGGTCAACAGCTTCCGGAACGATATCCGTCTCGCTGTAGTTCCCCGTGAGCCTCATCCAAACCAGAAGTTTACATACACGTACAAAGACACAAACACCTTTTTCTCTCTTCCTATCTGCTGTGTAGACCATCTTGATCCAGAACATCTACCGTAATCCTCAGAACAGCGCTCAGACTGCCGACGCCTCTCGCTGTAAGTCAGACATGTTTTTCTTAAAACTGAGGTTCTGCTCTTGTCCTGTTAGCTCGCTAACCCCTGAGCCATTCAGTGGCTGACAGTAGACAATTATGATTATCTGTGAGACTTCATGTGACTCAGCGATATGAACAGATGCCAACTAGGATATAAAAGCAAACAGCGCTTCCAGGCAGAGCTGATTAGCTTGGAATACGTAGAAACATGAGGTGTAGTTGTGTGCCGTAAACAGAAACAGACCGCCTCATACAGGTAGGTGTTAAATATTAAGATGAAAATAAATCAGCCCTAAAATACATATTTCAATCAATCTTGAGGTGAGTAGAAATAGCAAATGTTCTTAATAATATTAAAGTAATGTCTGCATTTAGGTAAAATTCTTAATCAATTACAGTGGCAAATATATTGTTTTTGTGTTTTAAAGGGTAAAAGATATCAAAAGAAAACTCTTGATTATTGAAGGTAGCCACCAACTAACTGAAAAATAAAGATAAAAAAAAAAAAAAAAAACGTTGCCTCCCATATTAGTTTAGCTAATATGCAAACTGAGCTTTTTTTTAAAAATATATTCTTAAACATACAGTTACTCAGGGAAACTGTTAAACAACCAGTAAGTGTGACTTTACTGCGAGACTTGGAGTTTGTTGTTGGATGCCTGTGTAGTCAACTTTATTGAATATCCAGTTGTTGATTAAGTAATATTTACATGCCAGTGTCTAAATGGTTGTTTTTATCTGTGGAAAATATTTAAAAGAATGAACAAGTTTTCTTCAGATGCGTCTTTCTCACCTCTTCATTGTGATTTTTGTTAGCTTGCTTTTTTAAGTTCTTTGAGGAAATACTGCAAGAAATATAGTCACTATTTTAATTGAACAAATATTTTTCCTGCTGAGAAAGGGGGAGTTGAACTTACTTCTGTTATCCGTTCACCAGTCTGCAGCATCGCTCTTAGGAAGATGGCTCCCCTCCTCACTTTAATGTTTGTAATGTTTCTCGCATCATCTTATGTTATCTTAAAGCTTCTCTTATTAAATCTGGACTTTGACTAGACCAGAGCGTTTTATTTTGTAACTTTAGACCGACTTTGCTGGAGTTTCCGGTATGTTCACCTTAATCTTTTTTACTTTTTTGCAATCATCTCAAACCAAAACCCTCTGATACATGATAGAACACTTGATGGGTTCTATGATCGCTTTCCCAACCATGACACTTCCACTCCCGTGCTTTGTAGCTGCCGTGTCGTTCTTTTCTTGGCTGTCGGTTTGAGTCAAGCATGTCTTCTTTCCTTGCATCCTGTCTTTTGTACCTGGTTCTGTCCCAGTCAGGCCAGTCATGCTGGTTGCTTAACTGTTTTTTCTCAGTGAGACAATCTGTATGTTTATAATGTAGCTTCAAACATCAGGGCTAAATATCAGGAAAGCACTTGCTAAAATACTCTTGTTAAATGCAGCTTCACCTCTCGACCAATCGCTCGAAGCCGTTTTAGCGAAACATATCTAATAACGTTCTTTTCCCTCCCCAGCTTCGTATTTGGTTGGATTTTTATCACAGAAGCTTATGTTTTGTATTTCAGACCATTTCCCTCTTGAACATTTACCTTCATAACCTTCAAAACTGCCCAGTCCGCTGATGGTTTCCACTGTAAGTTCTATCTTTATCCACAGGACCCTCCAGCACCGACTGCACTGAATTCATTTTATTACTCCTCCCCAAACCAAACTGGCTCAGTGTAGAAGTGAGAGATGTGCCTTTAAGGCGAGATGCACGGGCCTCATGCTGTTTTGCATGTTTTCTCGGCCTGCTTGTCATGAAGAAAGTGTTATCAGTGTGTCTGTTGTCATGACACAGTTATGCCAATAGTTCAGCCACCAGAAAAGAGGTCAGAGTTTGGCTGAAGTCAGTTTAAAGTTAAAACACCAAACAAGCTGAAAACTGGGAGGGAGAAACTTTGTTTTGGCTGCTTCTGTGACATTTAGCTTCAAATTTGCATAAAATCCCTAATTCCAAATGTTCCTACAGCGTTTTGAGAAAGTATTTACACCCCCAGTTTGCCACATTGCATCCACAACCTTTAACATTTGGGATACTTTTCGTGTGGTTGCAACGTAACCCAAAGGGTTCCCCAGGTGTGAATACTTCTTCAAAGCGCCGTGTGTTTACTTTTTTTGAAGTCTCCTGACGCTTAACGTCCGTCCAGCTCGTCCTTCACCGTCTGTCGTTGCCGTTTCGCAGGTGCCGTGAGCGATGTGGAAATGCAGGAACATTACGACGAGTTCTTTGAGGTGAGTGACCGGCTTGGCCCGGCAGCGGCCCGTTGTGACATCACCGCCTCCTTATCTGCCTCAGGAGAGCCAAAAGAGCCGACAAAATGGGGCCTTTTTAGGCGGATTTCTGGGTTTGTTCATAGGGATTGTGCAACGCCTGAAACTTTCTCAATAGTGGAAAGTTTTGGTAACTATTTCATGTTGAAAAAAACATCAAAATGACAATTGTGATGTTGAAAAATGGCAAAATTATGGATCAGTTCTTTCATTCATTTTCCTCCCCTCATTTTTCAATTTAGGAGGTGTTCACAGAGATGGAGGAGAAGTATGGAGAGGTGGAGGAGATGAATGTCTGTGATAACCTCGGTGACCACCTTGTCGGCAATGTCTATGTGAAGGCGAGTCATGAACATCCGATACTCCAGGAAGCCATCAAGTTAGCCAGATTCGAATATCAAGTTTAGTTTGAATTGATCTCAGACTGGGAGGAATGCGTTCAGTGTGTGCTCTCATCTGGTTTCTGCCAAAATGAACGTCTGACTCTGTGTCTGGTGTGTGTAGTTTCGCCGTGAGGAGGACGCAGAGAAAGCGGTCATGGACCTGAACAACCGCTGGTTCAACGCCCAGCCCATCCACGCAGAGCTGTCCCCGGTTACCGACTTCAGAGAAGCCTGCTGCCGCCAGTATGAAATGGGGTGAGTCTGAAATGAGTTGAAGTTTGTCCATGTCTGCTGTGGGTCGCACACCTGTTGAAGACCAGCGAGGCAGCGTCATGCATCCAGAAACATTTTTGCTTGTGAGAAGAACGAAATGCTTCTCGTTAAATGTGTGTTAGCTTGTTGATCAGCGCTGGGTTGTTTTCCTTCTTCTGCTCAATCAAATGAGTTTACAGTGTCCTCCACCTTTGATTTGGGTGGAAGCAACTTTTTCTACAAATATTACAGCAATACACTTTCAGCAAATGAAATTTGTGTTGTAACCATTATGAAAAGGCTTTGAGGTGTAGTATTAAATTTCTCTTGCAGGTGTTTTCTCTCACATCTCAGTCTTTTATGCAAAGGCATAAAGCAGCAGCAGCAGTACCGTATTTGTAACTGTCTGTAATGTGTAGCTGCTACCACAAGGTGGCAGAAGATCAGCTGAAAGTTTTTCATCAGCGCTTGCAGGTGTTGTTGTTAGATGACAATTGGTTTTTCTTAAACTATTTTTGTCTTTTGATACATTTGAGTTTTTTTATGATTCTTAACAATCCAGTTAATATTTGCACACAGGTTTGTCCTGAACGTGACCCAAACCATACATCAGTATTGAAAACTCAGCTATTTTAACTATTTTATTCAGGTTGCTGAGTAAACCCTGGTACTCTCCTCTTTGTGGCTGATTTAGGAGACATTTATTTACATTTGTTGTCACTCGTTTTACCGATACTGGGACTGAAACGATTAATATCGGATGAATTGATTTTAATCCGACCTCTTCGCTGTAGTAGTGAAGCAGGTCATTGTTCTGTGTTTTGTGCTGCAAAGAAGGTTCTGTCTCTGTTCAGAGCGTGACAGAGCTTCACTGTTCTCTCCTCATCCGAGGTTGGATTACTCGCTGGCCAGAGTGTCCTGCTTTTAAATCCTGGGAGGCCTTTAAAGGTTGCTCCTGACAGAACCAAAGCAGAGTCACAAGGTTTTCCTTTTGAAAGTCTGAAGCCATCCCAGCTGCATTTGGTTTGTACAAACTAACATTTTATTCAGAACCAAGATAAGCTGCGTTCCCTTCAAGGTCTTTCCATTTGATTCTGGTTCGTTCCACATGCAGCCGATAAAAGTTTCAACTTTTTCTGCAGCAAGGCCAGAGATTTTAACCCCTCATGACCCGTTTACAGGGAATGCACCCGAGGAGGATTCTGCAACTTCATGCATCTGAAGCCCATATCACGGGAACTGCGTAGGGAGCTCTACGGCCGCCGCAGGAAAAAGTAATTCCTCCCCAGTGGAAACGAATGTTCTCTCTCTGGAGTCGCTGTTCTTTTGTAGATGTAAATGTTTGTTGTCCAACAGGCACCGCTCTCGCTCCCGCTCCCGAGAACGGCGCTCCCGCTCCAAGGATCGACGGCGGGGCGATCGCGAGAGGCGGAAGTCCAGGGACCGGGAGCGGTCCGGGAGGTTCTGAAAGAGGCCGAGACTGATGCATTGAATCCCCTACTTTCTAACCCCAGCAATGTTTTTTTTTTCTTCTTCTTTTTTCTTTCGGTGAATTGTTGAAATTTTTGTTTTCATTTTTTTTAAGACAAGCTCGTGTTGCTTTCTCAATAAAACAGATTTGTAACTGCACCGCCAGAATATCCCTCCATGAATTCTCTCCACAAGAATTGTTTCGTTGATGGCTTTTTTGTTTGCCAAATGGACACCAATAAGTGTCCTGACTTTTTCATTGTTTATTTGTATTTCCACCCGTATTACTACTCTGTGTGGTCTAGTACCCAGAGTAGCAATATCTCCAAATATATTCATTAATTTTATATTTTAAAATGGGTGAGAAGGATCGATAATTCAGGAAATTTTTGTTTTTAAGAATGTCACTCGGAACATTTTTAAAATGTTCCGAGGGACATTTCATATATACAAGGTTATGTTCAGTAACCTTGTATGTTACTACAAGATTACTTGTAGTAACCTTTCCATTGATGGTTACTTGTAGTAACCTTGTAGTAACATACTACATGTATAGTATCAAGGTTACTATACATACAAGGTTATGTATAGTAATCTTGTGTGTATGTATAGTAACCTTGATATAAAGTGGTTGATTTTCTTTGGTTGGTTTCGTTCATGTAAACATTAATCAATTAAGTCGCAGATGTAAACTACTTAAGCTAATATTTAAAATGCTATACCTAATGTTATTAATGGAAGGTTGAGTGGAAGGAAAACTTTTCACACATAAATTTCCACAAATAACCGGTTTAATTAGTAGCGAACTGTTGAGATCTTTATGAAAAGCCATAAAGATCTTAACAGATCTTTATAATCTTTCATGGGTGAATGGAAAGTCTCTTGCTAGAATTTCTTTGGTTGATTTTTCTGACTTGAATCTTAAGGTTTCGTCCGAAGTCGATGCTGGGTAGTAGCTCAGATCAGTGCAGAATAAATACAATATTTAAGAGTTGAAACGAAGTACATGTGATACGTTTGCATGCATCATGTAAAAGTGACACATGGGGAATTTTTACTTGCAATTCATTTCCTAGAGTGAGTCATAATCATGTAGCAACATGTCTCAAATGTATCCTTTTGTGCAGTTATTTTAATTTTCATCCTTTAGTTTTTGACAAGTGCATAAATTATTTTAAAAGTAAAAATTTATTATTTTTTGTGTTTTTGTCTACTCAACATGTTTGATATCAAAGCCAAAGTTCATGAGAAGTCGTCAAGATGACACTTGGCACCAAAGTACGAGGGCTTTGTGTTTGGTCAGCAAAAAGGTAAACAGGTGGTGCGTACAACTCGGCGTCCCTGTTTATCCAGACCCCGTATCGAGAGACCTCCTCTCTCATTGGTCGACGCAGTCCAAACAGACGCCCCCGTCTTGGCCAATCATGTCGTGTCTTTACTTGCGTCCTCTATGTATGCTACACGTGCGCATTCTGCTCCAAAACCGCTGTACCTCCCGGAAGCTCCTCATTCCGCCGCTTGCGTCCTGAAGTCACCACTCGTCTGAAAAGCTCATTTTTTTTCCCCGTCTCCATCGGTTCCTGGCTGCATTTGAACCTCCAGGTAAGCGAACACAGACGGGTGACGGAAGGACGAGCGTTGAAGGATGTAAGAGTGATGCTGGGAGACGCGGTGATCAGATTATGCCTCGGTGGGCGGCGAGCTGATGCAATCTCTCCCCGGTATTTGCCGTTGGATGCGACCGGACATGGGATGCTAACAGTTTATTTAACTCGCCCTGATTAATGTTTTCACTCACTGAGCTTTTATGTTTACATGTCATATTATTTCCCGTTTACGTTCAGGAAGTGTTTTCAAGTCAGATCGGAGGTGAATTGGAGAGAAAACGGTCATCAGTTGCTTTGGCATTAGCTTGAAGCGTCCAATAAAGACTTTTTATGATAACACAAATGTTAAAAAAAAACAAAAAACTTATATTTTCTTTTATTTGTGTGGCATCACAGACCTGACCTCACTTTTTGTAACGTTATCCCATTAAAGAAATACAATGGGATAACATTGCATTTCACCTTTTTTTAACATTTAAGAAAAGGTGAAAATTTCTCTATAAACCCATTTTCTGGATCATACTCTTGAATTTAAGCAATAATATAATTTCGCTTTGGTTTTCGGGGATTGCAGATGTGTGTGAGGTTTTTTTTTTTGTTGTTGTTTTTTTGCATTGTGTTTCTAAAGCTGGCATTCCTGCTGTGCACATTTGTCGTGGCTGAGGGAATAAATGCTTCTCCTTTATCTGTTGAGCAGCTGATGCTGCAGCTGCTGGCTGAGCTTTTACCTGATTCACACTTTGAAGGGAAAAGACTCTGCAGCTGAATGAGAAGCCATGGAGTTGAGCAGAGGACTCTGCTGTTCTCAGGAAAAGATGTAAAGAAATGAAATCTCTTGCAAAGGTAAACGTCAGATTGCCACTTTATTTCTGCCTCTGAAGTTGTCATTAATGCGGAAGAGGATTAAAGCTTCTGCTTGGGGGGGAAAAATGTCACTTTAAGCTCAATTCTGACTTTTTTCTCTCTTTTTTTTTTTTTAAGAATTCTAGTAAAGTAAAAAAAATGTTAGTCAGAATAATTTCTTCCACTGAACCTAATTTTCTTTCGTACAATAATTTTATGTGCATTTATTAATGGAAATTGGCTTATTTATGCAACAGGTTGCTTCAATTTTTGGACTTTAACTAGGCCGTGTGCATCTGCCGTGTATGTTACGAGGCTTTGGTTGTGTACTGGTTGTAGTTTAAAAAAGCTACAATTTCACTGCTTTAAATCTAATTTAAAAAATCACATCTTGTGTTGAATAGTCCTTTCAACAAGATGCGATTGAAAATGCCCGAGTGACCTCGGTTGATCCATGCTGAGTGAAGCACACCCTCTCCCAGTTTGTTGGCTGGTGAAAAGATGTGATTTTTTCCTCCTCACCTACAACAAAAAACAAAAACAAAACAAATTGAAATATTTCTTGTAATGGAAAACATGCAAAGTCATGACGGGGAAGCGAAAACGGCACCATTCATCACCCCAACTAATACTGTTTGAAAACTAAAACCAGATAAGAGCAAGAATTATCCAGCAAAAACGGAATAATAAAAGTGGCGCTGCTCTTTCTCAGTGTTCCTCAATAAAGATAAGCCACATCGTTTTGCACAGTAAGCACCTCGGTGAATGTGAAACGCTTATCTGTAATAATTAGCAACACCAGCAGGAAGAATTTCTGATCAAGGTATTTTTTATTAAAACATTTGAAAAATCATGTTATGTTTAAATGTTTTATAAATGAAATGATTTCATACAGGATGTTTTTTCTTCTTTAAGCTGCTATGTAAATATAAATACATTACATTTTTTATTTATTGTTTATTTTTTTGAAGTAAATCTTGAAAAATGGCACCATTTTAGTTCATTTTAACACTTTCACGAGACTCAGCAGGAGAACATACCGAAGGGGATTAGATATTAATCTGATTAAAAGGGCCCGGCGAAGGATTTGTCACAGGATCGGGTTTAATGTTGGCCGGACGGAGCAGGTGATCTTTGGGTTTGTCGGGTGAACGGGTTTCTCTCTGGTTAGTCCTCGCGCCTGGTCGCGCGGGGATCGGGTTGCCTCGGTGAACCCTGCCAAGGCCGCCGCATACCACAGGATGTTTGGCACATTTACCGCTGCGGCTGCGGCCGTCGTCACTTTAATTAGCAGCAGTGGAGCTTAAAGAGGAGCCAGTGTGTGTATAATTAGCATTTTGACACCCAGAGAAATCGGTCAGAACAACCCAAATGAGTTTTATTCACCAGCTACTGAGTTTTCGTCTCCTTGTTTGCTTTAGAAGATGGAGTCATTTAGGTGTGTGAACATCATTTGAACCCATGTCGGAGTCAAAGAGGGGCCTCTGCCTTGACCTCTGACCTCTGTGTATATGCTATGATTTGGTGATGGCTCATCTGATGCTGTTTTAGCTCGGATCCCATTCAGATGTAATAAGCTCAATACTTTCCATTCCAATGATTCATATTTTTTGAAAAATGTGGTTTTTAAACCTCTGTTTTATTGATTGTATTTCACTGTCGTTTCATTTGGGATATTGAAAATACCTTGCAGATTCAGCGCTAAATGTTCTTTACACAATTAAAAAGAAGTTTTGAGAGAGTGAACGTGCGTCATGATGCCATTATCATTATATGTCTTGAAAACGACAATGTCAACGTTTATTACAACCGGGGCAGTTTATCGTTCAGCAAACGTTATTGTTTAAAATGAGCTAACCCCGATAAATCCCTCCTTTCATATAATTAACATGTGACCTACATACTCCAGATATCAGCATTGAGATAGTATTCAATAGTCAGTTGTGTAACTCTGACATTTGCGGTACTATTAACCAATATGAGTCACTTCCAGGTTCAGATGAAAGAAACAAAAGGTGATGGATGGGAGGGAGATCATAAACTTTTCTGCAGGTTTGTGCTGGAATAACTTGTGGATTATGGTATTTTTTTTTTTCCACTAAAGCTTACAGCTCATTAACAAGCTTAGGAAACGTTCCCGTTTCTTCTGTTTAATGTCTGGCGCAACAGTAGCTGAAGAGAGATCAGACGGCCTTTCCCCCAGTCTCACTTCTGTTTTCTCATCGGCCGCCAGTCAAACCAGAGCCACCGCCAGTGTTGGTTGTGTTTGCCAGAACGATGACAGGACGACTACGTGAGGGGAGTGACTGGGAGTGGAGGAACAACACTTGTTCCAAAGCTAGATGACGTGACTCAGCATTGTTTAGAGGAAGTTGTGCTGTATTTTTCTGTGTAGGCTGGTGCGCGTTTTTCAGGGAGCATTTAGAGGCTCGAAGGGGAGAAAATATTCTGTTTTCCTTCGTATTTTATAAAGTCTGATGTTTATATATCTGTGTGATGCATATGGATGCCTGACACTTCAAATTTATTGCGACCAACCTGTCCATGTTCGTGATGTTGCACGAACACTATGGATGGCTGAACTACTTCTGAAGCTTTCCTTTAACTGGAAGAAGAATGTCTAACTAGGGTTAAAAAAAAAAAGAATAATGCCATGAACCATGTGAATGTTTTTTTCATACCCATTTAGAAGTATCGCATTAGAAACAGTTGACGGAAACTAGGGATGTCACTATTAGAAAATCTTGCAGTGCCGATTATATTTGCAGTGATGATCTCATGTTTTTTTTTTTCCCTTTCGTCTCTTTCTAATCTGCACACAAGCATTTAACTGCATACCTGGAATGCATCTTTCCAAGTTTGAAATGGAGAAATGACTGAGCTGCTGGTGTCGGTCTTTGCAATCCAATTAGTTCCTCAGAGATTCCTCACAAATCAGCTGCATTTGTGTGTTTCCTCTGAATTGTTCTTGTTGACATAACAAAGCGCTTCTTATCAGCTGCCATTTTTATCTGTAAGATAAAGCATCCAACACTTGTGTAACCCCCGTTTCCTGTTTACCTTTAGGCTGAGCAATGCCATCTGTTCCCTCATCCAAGGAGGCCGTCAAAGGGCCCGCGTGCCCTCACTCTGCCAAGCTGCACGGCCACGCCAACGGAGACGCCAAGCTCCACGAGGGCTCGTTCCCCGTCAACGCCAACGAAGACTCCGGCAAAACCATTCAGATCAGCACAAAGAACCCCGCTGTGGACAGGAAGTGGATCCGGCCGGACCTCCCCAGCCGCTGCACGTGGAGCCTGGGGGCCTCCAAAGCAGACTCGCCCCACGGACATTTTTCAAAGTGAGAAGCAGTCTTTCTTCTGTCAGTTGACCCAAGGAAGGTCTACATGAAGCAAGAGATTAGATAATCTCGGGGTGACTCACTCTTACTCGCACAAGCTTGACAAGTGGATACATGTTTTCTCTCACCTACAGAGGATTTAATCAGCTTCTTCATACCTCTACCTTCTGCCTCCACAGCTCCGCCTCCCCCACCATCCTTCCAGACATCCTGCACCGGATCGGCGACACTCCCATGGTCCGGATCAACAAGATCCCCAAAGCGTTTGGAGTCAAATGCGAAATCCGTGAGTCATTTGCCACTCAAGCCGCAGCACATCCCCAAAACGAGCAAAACCTGTGGCAGCTCAGCTCTGTAAACATAGAAAGATTACTCAGTTTTATTAATGCTCCAGGACAAAAAAAAGAAAGTTGAGGGTTGATTTTTAAAAAAAAAAATTTTTTTTGTTTTTTTTTTTAGTGGCCAAGTGCGAGTTCTTCAACGCTGGAGGCAGCGTGAAAGACAGGATCAGCCTGCGGATGGTTGAAGATGCAGAGAGAGCGGGCATCCTCAAGCCTGGAGATACCATCATAGAGCCCACCTCTGGAAACACAGGTACCGGAAAAGTCTCTCCGGCATGTGAAGTGGGTCGGAGCGGCCGGGTTGTGAATTCTCCTCCTGCACGTCTCCAGGTATCGGACTGGCCCTGGCTGCTGCTGTGAAAGGTTACCGCTGCATCATCGTCATGCCTGAGAAGATGAGCATGGAGAAGGTGAGTTCCCTCTGTTCCCTCTGCTCTCTACAGCTAACAAAGCTGATGGAGGTTCCCTCATCTGTTCTTCTTCTTTTCCTCCTCAGGTGGACGTGCTCAGAGCTCTCGGAGCCGAGATCGTCCGGACCCCAACCAGCGCTCGTTTCGATTCCCCCGAGTCTCACGTGGGCGTGGCCTGGCGCCTGAAGAACGAGATCCCAGACTCTCACATCCTGGACCAGTACCGTAACCCTAGCAACCCGCTGGCTCACTACGACACCACGGCCGAGGAGATCCTGAAGCAGTGCGACGGTAGGCGTTGATCCAGGTGGTCTGGCTGGTTTCCTGGACCTGTGGGGTCTTGAACCCGCCTGGTGTCTGTTTGCTTGATGTTTGCAGGTAAACTGGACATGCTGGTGGCCGGAGCAGGAACCGGAGGAACCATCACAGGCATCGCCCGCAAGCTGAAGGAGAAATGCCCCAACATCAGAGTGAGCTCAGCTCTAATGAAACATTTCTGACACACTGTTCTGGGTCTAAAGGTCGAGTCCTCGCTTCCTTCCCTCTGCCTTCAAGTCTTTCCTTTCTGCCCTTCTTTTTATAACATTCCTTCTCTCTTTCCTAGTTCTTTATCTCCTTTGCTTTCTTCCCTGTTTTCCAAGAAAAGGACTTGATGAGACAGTGTTAGCCTTCACTGTCAGTATTTCTTTCAACTTTTTTCTTTCAAACTTCCTTTTTCTTTAACTTTTTCATTCAATCCTTCTTTCTTTTGTTCTTTCAAGTCTTAAAATGTGTGAATGGAATTCATTGCTTGAGGTTTTCCAGGTTGGAAAAGTCTTTTTTGTTTTTTTTGTTTGTTTGTTTCTGTGATAAATGTGTATGAATCCTGACTGTTGGTCTCATCTGTGATGACTGTGTGCAGATTATTGGTGTCGACCCAGAAGGTTCCATCCTGGCAGAACCTGAGGAGATCAACAAGACCGATAAGACCCAATACGAGGTGGAGGGAATCGGCTACGACTTCATCCCCACTGTCCTCGACAGATCAGTGAGTCCTGGCTGCTCTCTTTATTTCCTCAAGTGTTTTTTCTGGACTGGCTTTTCATTCTGAGTTGTTTGTTTTTTTTTTTCTGGTTTTTTTCTGCAGGTTGTTGATACTTGGTACAAATCCAACGATGAAGAGTCCTTCAATATGGCCCGCCTGCTCATCAGGGATGAAGGACTGTTATGTGGTAAATATGCATCTGATTCATTGCTCGGGAGTAACTTGTTATATTTTACTTGAGGAAGTTTTTAGAAAGAAATTAGTATTTTTATGATGCTCTACTCTTTATTCACAGACAAAAACTCTGAAATTTTGATATTATGTTTCTATTTACAATGGGCCTAAAATGCTGTCATAGATTTCAGGTTGAATAAAAATAATTTTTGCTCCAATCAACCTTGTTTTTCTGGTTTTGTCCAACAGGGGGCAGCTCTGGGACTGCCATGGCTGCAGCTGTGAAGTTCGCCAAAGAGCTGAAAGAGGGCCAGCGCTGCGTCGTCATCCTGCCGGACTCCATCCGCAACTACATGTGAGGGTCATCTTTAATAAATCATCATCTGCTCGGTTTCACTAGTCAATGTTTGCGTCAACTTTTCATCTCCTTTCCTGCAGGTCAAAGTTCCTGAGTGATAAGTGGATGGTCCAGAAAGGCTTCCTGAGGGAGGAGGACATCATGGTGAAGAAGCCTTGGTATGTGCTTTCAACATTTTGTAACCTAAGCCGTTGCTTCCACGTCTGGTTCTAAGCAGCTGCTTTGCTAGGTGGTGGAACCTGAAGGTGCAGAGCCTGAACCTGTCGGCGCCGCTCACCGTCCTGCCGACCGTCAGCTGCCAGCAGACCATCAAGATCCTGAAGGAGAAGGGCTTCGACCAGGCGCCCGTGGTGGACGACGCGGGGTGAGTCGCTCTGCTTGTGTTGCGAGAGATGAACACACCAATGAAGAAGAAGTGTTGATTTTCATCACCGCATCTGTTTCCGCAGGGTGATCCTGGGAATGGTGACGCTGGGAAACATGCTGTCATCGATTCTCGCCGGGAAGATCAAGCTGTCCGATCCTGTCAGCAAAGTTCTCTACAAGCAGTTCAAACAGGTCCGTCTTCAGAGTCTCCATTTGCTTCTTATTTTGTTGCTTCCCTAAGCAGGGCAGCGTCAGAAAGTAAAACTTCTGAAAACAAGTTCAGTGTTCCTCTAATGGCCGAATTTTAATAATTTGTATAAAATTTTGGAATCTTTCCGCAATGTTTTCATATGAAACCCTCAAAATTCAACACATGGTATCCACTCAGCATGATACTCCCACCACCGTGCATCTCCATGACGATGTTTCTTTTCCAACTTTTCTCTATCAAACCTCTGAAGTTCTTAACTGAGATTAAATTTCACACAGCCAACACTAAAGGTTGCATGCAATTTAGATGCCTGGTCTCTGGCGCCACCTTGTGGCGAGGATAATGTGTGACCTGTTTTTTAAAACCAAGTATTGAATTTAACTTCTCTGTTTGCTACATCCGGATAAATCTAGAAAATTAAATTCTTCTCTTATCATTAAACATCTAAAATCTCCAGACTGATCTCTGAGAAATTTACTTTCACCATTTATATGATTTGCATAATATCTTCTGTTTTATCTGCCACATCATGGATACAGCGTGAAAACAGAAAAACTAATTTATTTTTCATATATGTTCATACTTTGAAGTCTTAAACATGTACCAGGGTCTTCTTTTTTCTCCATTTTATTCTGTACCTTTACTAGACTGAAATAAAAATCAGAACTGATGTTTTGCTTCTATACTTAAAAAATCAGCTAAAAACTAATAATCTCTTGGTTTTCTTTTTTCTCCCCTGTTTCTCTCAACCGTTTTCTTCACAGATCCACCTGAATGATAATTTGGGAAACTTGTCTCGCATTCTGGAAATCGACCACTTTGCCCTGGTGGTGCATGAACAGATCCAATGTAAGTTTGGAGGAGAAACGTTGATAAATGGCGGCTTTTCTTTCTCTTCTCTTTTCTTTTCTACGTCATTGAAGTTTGAGGCGGAAGCTGGAAAAGAGAAACATAATCAGTATTTATTGCATCATGGGTCAAACGCTATTGATAGTCGACCAAAGTTCCGTCTCGTTTCATTGGGAATGACATTCAGACAACCTTTGCCTGACCTTTTGGAGTCGGCCAGAGATCAGCATGCAACTTTCTGCGCTGCTCTAAATCAAACCCGGAGCGCCGTCTGTTCTGGGTCATGTCAGCTTTTAACCGACTTTCTCTCGCCTTCCTCCGGTTTCCTCACCAGACCTGACCAACGGCTCCACTGAGCTGAAGCAGATGGTTTTCGGCGTGGTGACAGCCGTCGACCTGCTCAACTTTGTCACTGGCCGGGAACGCAGAGAGCGCTCCGTGTCGGAGTCCACCGATGAGCTGTGATCAGCTGACTGAAGCTTTCTCGCCCCAAAAAATAAAAGGATGACCATGGATGAGTTCAGGAGAGCTGGAGAAAAGTGTCCTTGAAGTTGTTTGGGTTGTAGTTATCTCTTAGTTTCAGATAAAAATGAATATTCTCTCTTTAGATTCTGATTTTATGTCCATTAATTCAGCTTGGTCTTGAATTTCAGATGTTTTTTTTGTTTTTGTTTTTTATATGTCCTTACAGAATAGAAAGCAAATCTTTTGTAAGTTTTTAATTTCTGGTTGGCTTATGAGTTTCGCTTTAATCGATTTGAAAGAGATTGTAAAGCTGGATTTCTGCATCGAAACAGAAGAAAGGTTCTGCATATGATCTTGCTGTATATAGGCAAACGCGATGAGCTTACTTTTTATTTTTTCCTACTTTTGTTTCAGCGCAAAGTCTGTCATGTACCTGTAAAGAAGTCTCGACTATTTAATCATAGATGTGTCTTGGAGGAAACGTTTTGTATCGCGTTGCTTTTATTCAATGAATGTGTCTGAATAATAACGTTTAAGCTAAGTTCAGCGGTTTTTGTCGAAATTAAATTGATACAGTGAGTGATTGTAAAATCATGTTTATTGATATCAAAGGCAACTTCTTGATAAGTTGTAGTTACATGCTCTCTAGATTGCAATTTATTAGCATGTTTATTACCAAATTTGGTAATTACATATGTAGAGATCATTTTTAGTAACAATAAAAATGTTGATGCTGGATTCAAAAGAGTGAAACATTTAGAAAACATATTGTACTAGCTCATCAGATTTGACATATGTTTTATATAAATATAGATTTTGAAAAGGTACAACTTTCTATAATTAATTTTTTTAAGTTTTAGGGCGCTTATGTTTTGTGTCAGCCATGTGTTTAGTGGCGCATGTAAACGTCATCTGGGCGCCCGGTGTTATCGGCTGGTTGGATCCTTCATCGCTCCGCCTCAACTCACCCGCCGCCGGCGTACAAAAGTGGAATAAATGAACGCTCCCTTAAGTGACAACGGTGTCCAATCAGCGCCGGGGATGGTGGCTATGTGTGTTGTGTGGTAAACGCTACGAGCAAGGCTAGACAGTCAGTATGGCGGAGGGGAGCAGTGTGAGCGACTCAGAGGGGCTAGAAAAGCAGTTAGAGAGTCTGCTGAGCCGCTACTCAGGTGACGAATCCGGAGCTGACAGCGAGCTGTTCTGCGCCGACTTCTGCAAGGTAATAGGCCCGTTATTAAACACCGTACCGGGCTTATTGTCGAAGATAAGAGCCTTAATGTTAGCCGAATCCCCTCCCCCAGAACTGCATTAGCAGCGGAGCTTTTTAGCACGTAGCTGCTACGACGTTAGGTCTTTACAAACCTTTAAAACCCGGATTAAACATGTTTAAAACTATGTGCCCAGTATTAAAAACTTATACCAAGATGATGCAATGAAAATATCAAAGTCTGTATGGCGGTTAGAAGGTGACATGAATGGCTTTCTGTTCAGCTAGCAAGGCTATTTGTTGAAGCTAACTGTTTAGCTAACTGAAAATGTACCATCAAGTTTGTTGCCCATTATTTTCAGTAATGAACCAACTGCTTTATGTGTAGCAATTAACAGTTATGAAATACTTTTTTTATATATCACGATTACTATATTGACTTCTTAATTGCATTTTAATTGCACATTTAGTCATCTTGATTAGCCTCGACGTTTAGCTTCATAAATTAATAAGTTCATTTGCAGCAGTTTAAAACGTACTTACACGTTATTATTAGGCTCTCCAAACCTGAAACACGTCACTGCATTATTTACGTAAAATAAGTGAAGCAGTTATTCGACAGTGTTGAATAATTTAATAGTGTTATGACACTATTTTTGTGCCACTTATGTAGTAAATACAGCACAACAATCTAATGGCATCAGCTGTGCAGAAGAAACCTGCAAGTTTCTTTTTAAGCTATTAGGTTTTGGTGGCTAGATAAGAGTAGGCTTTTAAAAGGAAACTGGCTCTACATGGAGAATGAAACATTATTGCTTTTTTATTTGCAACTCTGCAAATAAAAAAAGATTTTCTGCACGATGATAGAAAATCTTGCTTGGTCTGTGACCTTTGGCATTTTGAGGAAGGTCATTCGTGCCCAGTGATCATCTGCAGCAGTGAGAGGATAACCAACTGGCTAAATATTGCATTCGCTTGAAAAGTGCAGATGTAAAACTTCCAATAGCTTTCCCAATAGTCATGGCATTCCAAACAATACTTTGTGATACGAGTATTGCGCACGTAACGACATATTGTGCCGACTTTCAACACAGATTTATGCTCCGTTTCTGACACAAGCGGCTAACTGTTCTTGTTCGTTTTGTTTTTGACTCGTCTCTGCTGACTCTGCAGGTGGTGGAGGAGGCTGCCTCTCACTGGCGCGTCCCGCTGCCTCGCCTCAGGATCCTCCAAGTGGCTCTGCGGCAGTTTTCTCGAGTCTCGGCCTTATTCCCAACAAGCTGTGATCATGTGGGCCACACCATCAGTAGTCTGGCGCTGTGAGTAGATGAATCGCTCCTATACGTTTGTTTTATCTTAAAACTGATACTTTGTCGAGTAATAACTTTGACTTTTAGATTTCCAGCAGCATGCCGGTCATTAACTTTCAAACAGACTGCAAAGCAAATGAAAAAACGTAATTGAACAGAGGCTTTTTTATTCTTGGGTTTATAAATAAGGAGCCAGAAGTATCCAGAATGTCAGATATGAGATTTAGCTAGAAATAAACCAAAACAGGCCTGAGGTCTATCATGTGTATAACTTCACGGGGAGAAGAATCAGTTCATTTTAAAATTAAGAATAATGTTGGTTGATTCTGTGTCACTTACGAATTTATTGTTGAATTATATGAGAAATATATGTTAATACATTTAAAGAAGCGCTTTGTGGTTTTCTGTATTTACTACATTTGCAAAGCGCTGAACCCCTTTCCTCAGGCTGCAGAAGTTGTACAGTAATTAATAAATATTTGCTCTGATTTCTTTCCATAGGAGTGTGTTTGAGTTGCTGCTGTTTTTTGACCAGAAAGATTTCAACGAGGAGCCATTAAAACATTTCACTGCTACATTCCAGGTAAGTTTATACAGTTCATTGTGGAAAATGTTTTTTTTTTTCTTGCAAATTTATGACTGTTTGACATCAGACAATGAAAAAGAAAAATTGTCATAAATTTGATCTGGACATTTCAGAGTTTTTGGTGGAAATTTACTTCACCATATTTTTTCTCCAATCTCTTTAGTAATGTTTCCGAGGTTGCTTTGAAGAAGAGATCCTCAGCATGTTGTCGTCTTTCTCTTCCAGGAGTGTAATTCAGTGTTAGCGAAGTATGAAAATGTTTTCCTACTTCAAGTGGAGCGTTTCCTCCAGCAGGGCGGACTGTGGGTCAGTCCCGCCTTACAGGCCATCCTCAGTGAATCCAGTTTACCTCAGATTGAAGGTAAATAAGAGTCTTCCGCTTTTTACAGTTTTGTTGTGAAAATGCAACTAAAAATTCATTTCCTGTCTGTCCCCTCAGTGGATCGTTACATTAGCTCTGAGCTGCCGGTGTTCCTCGACCTCCGCGTTCGCTACCTTTCATCCTGCGGTCGCCACAGCGACGCCGCAGCTCTGGCTAAATGCTGCACTCGGTGTCCCTCTGCAGGACAGCCGCTGTTCTTCCTCCAGGTCTACCTCTCATGGCTTCTCAGAACAACACAGCACGACCGCCTGCACCGAGAGGTGGGTGGAGCCTAATCCTAACCTGCCTTTAAGACATCTGGTGTTTTATGTAGTTGCTCAGCTTCCTTCATCGTTTTTAGGTGGCTGACATTAACGGCAAAGATGCGCTACACATCATCTGCAACCTGGAGTGTGAGGAGACAGATGAGATGCTTTTAGCTCTCAGCACTGCCTTCCTGTCTCAGCAGCTCCATAGAGGAGACATGTACTATCTGTGGTAGGTAAACAGAGGTTAACATGTGGAGTTGGTCACCATGGAGCTGTTCTGAAACTCTTTTTCGGTTTGTAGCGAGCTCGTCCTGGTGTGGACCAGCCTCCACAGACGGTTAAAGACGTCCAAGCAGACTCTGTTGGAGGCGTGTCGTCAGCTGATGCTGTCGGCCACAAACATCAAGTCGATCTTTCCCTTCATCAGAGCCGTGCTGCAGGAGGTGAGGGAGGTTTTATTGGAGGCGACAAGAACTTCTGTCATAAACTGACTCTTTCCGTTTCTGCCTGTCCAGGTCGGTGAAGACGGAGTGCAGTTCTGTGTGGAGCTCTGTGCCAATGCTCTGAGATGCCGTCTTCCGTGCGACGTCCTCACAAAGACGCTCATTTATAAAACCATCGCCGGGCTGCTGCCCAGCGACCTCGACGTGTGCCGGGCGTGTGCTCTGCTCGTCTTCTTCCTGGAACGCACCGTCGAGTCCTACAAGACGGTGTACCTGCTCTATATGCACCCCGACCAGGAGTACCACGTGGATGACACCCCGATAGGGAATAATGTTCGCTTTGAGACCCTACAGGTATAGTGCTTTTATGACGGACCTCTAGAGTCGGTTCTTACCTACTGCACTGCATCTCTTCTTGCAGAATCTATAAACAGAAAGGTTTAACTCTTAAGCTCTACTGCTAATTTTAGAAAACCGTGAATTAAGAGTTTGAAGAGTGGAATGGCTTTCTGCAGACTGTGTGTTATAACTTTAGACAGCATTACAAATGCAATGCGTTTATTTTCTGCTTTTTGTTTTGTAGGTATTGAAGAAGGACTTGTATTTTGACCCGGAGTTCTGGAACCTCATTGCTTTGCGGACCAACTGTTTGAAGCTGCTGAGTGAGAAGGTGGTTAGTGCTGCTCTGGAAGAAATCATGGAAGACAAATGGATCAACAAGTATTGCACCAGGGGTTCTGCCCTCCGCTCAGTTTGTCAGCGAGGAGCTGCTGCTAAAAAACGACATCACAAGGAAGATAGATTTTGTAAAACGGATTCAAACACTGCAACCAAAAGATTTAAGATGGACTCTGAGAAAATGCGCATAAATAGTCAGGCTCTAAGAAGAAGAGGCAACCAGGGGTCACAAGCTTTGAGAGAATCTTCTTCTGGACCTTTGAGGCGCTCATTTTGGCAGCTTGACAGAATACACGGCAGTTTGACACTGAGGTATGACGAACATCGACGCACCACGAGGTTTTCTGAGAGAAACTTGCCGAAACGAAAGATCAAGAAGCCCAAGTGGCTCCTGGACGATTCGGGGATGCTGGAGAACGTTCCGCTAAAGATGAAAAGGAACGGACTGAAACCACAAAAGCTTCTGCGATCCTGTGTAATGAAAAGATCCCAAACCGGTCCCATGAAAAACAACGCCAAACTCAAACCCCAAGTACACAGTCGTCTGAAGCCGAAGGAGAACAAGTACCAGAACGGGTTCTCTTTGGATCCTGTGAAACCGGCACACCCTCCCCAAATCATCCTAGAGTTGTCTCTTCCAGACAACGAACTGATGGATACGTTTAGTGACGATTCTTGCAACCGACCCAAAAGGTTCTCTCAAGTGCTTCTTTATAAACCAACAGTGAAATATCCTGATACTTCACCTCCAACGAAGACCGGGCACGGCAAAGAGGTGATTCTACGATCGCGGGACGCCACCATGTTTGTACAGCTGCTGCACTGCTACGCACGGCGGCAGAAAGGAAAAGGTAGCGGCTCGAACGTTCACGGCTCCGTGTCGACAATCACACGTTCGTCGGCGCAAGGAAGCCCGTCGAAGGATTCAGAATCGTGCGAGAGGCCTGTCTCCGGGTCGAAAGGTACCACACCAGAAAAAGTCAAAGAGAGGGGGTTGCATGTTTCAGAAAAGCTTCCCAAAGCTCAAAGCACAAAAGAAGCCCTCGATTCCTCTGGAATCTCTCAAGCTGAAACGGAAAAGGACTTTCAAAACGATCCATCTGAAAGTTCTCCCGCTGTGACGGAAGGAACCACTGCGTTGCCGACTTCGGCAGCGGCACAAGTGGCAGAATCGGAAAACGTTCAAGACTTGCCACAAACCGAGTCCAACGCCTCAGGTGGAGAAGCATTTGAGGTGTCAGCTGTTGAAATGAAAGTCACCATTGCCTCTCAAGCCTCTGTTTTAGCCAAAGTTTCCAAGCCTTCAATAAAAGAAGATGTAGACCAAGTTTCACAAATCTCAAAGGTGGTGAAGAATAAGAAGAAATCGACAGATGAAGTCCAGTTGGCTTCGATTAATAGTAGTGACTCAGATAACGATCTTCTCTCACAATCTGAAGATGTTGGACTCAACAGCATAGAACAGGAAATCAACTCCTTGTCGTCTCAGGAAGACGACAGCAAGAACTCCAAGGCAGGCAGTGACACTTCCAACATGGCGGCTGCAGCGGGGTTGAGGAAAACTCCAAAAGGAAAGGCGCCTCATAGAAATGACAAAAGCCCTGTTAAAAATACAAGTTTAGCTGCTTCTTGTAGTTCTGACAAGTCTATATGGACGTTGCCAACAGAGCTAGTGACTGAACTTTCACCTGAGCAGCTTACAGATCAAGATCAAGGCTACTCTAAAGGTCTGGCAGGTAAAGGCAAGCCTAAGCATTCTCAGAAAACAGAAACTACCTCTAACAACGCTGTGCGGGAACAGGAGGTGGCTGCAGGTGATGTGCAAGTTAAGAAAGAAAATTCAAAAGCTCAGGATACTCGTTCAGAAACATCTGAAAACAGTGAGCTCATGGAAACGGCTCCAGAAACGGAGGAATCCAAGCTGGAGCATTTCTGTACCTACTGCAACAAGTTCTTCATGGGGGCTCGGGTAGTAGAGCATGCAATGTTCCACTTCCGGAAAGACGAGTGCACTTTCTGCAGAACGGTCTTCAAAGACGACCTGTTGGCCATGGTGCACCTCTCTGATCACATAGAGAAAATGAAGAGGTTGAAAACTGAAGAAACCAGCGTCGCTACACCAAAAACCTCAGCCAAAGCGAAGACGACAAACATGCCTTCTGGACACAAAGAGAAACTCAAGAATTCCCCATCCGAGCCCAGAACTTTAAGATCTAATCAAAAGCAAACGGGTGTAACGTCATCACATGACAAACAAACATCCAAGCATGTCATTGGAGAAACTGCCATCCACAGGGTAAATGGGCACATTGGCAAAACAGAGTCTAAGAAATTGAAGAAAGACTCTGATTCCAAGCAGAAACCTGTGCAGCAACAGAGTTTTGATAAAAGAAGGCATCACCAAATGTTTGATTCAAGGTTGCAAGAAAATAAGCTAATTAAATCTGAAAGTCCAGTACCGGGTCAAACCAATAAGGAGCTGAAGACTTCAGACGACGGAAAGAAAAGCAGAGAATATTTACAACTTCAAGAAACATACTTGAATCCAATTGTTGATGTTGACGAGCAAGAGGAGAAGGTTTCCTGTCCCGCAAAAAGATGCTCCTGGTTTACAAACCTCTCAAAGAACCGAGTTGGTCTGCTGTACCACGCTCTGGACAAACACTACGGTGACATCAAGCCTTTAGAGCTGGCGTTCCGCATCGCAAAGAGCAAATGCAGTATCTGCATGAGGGTGATGTGGAGCTTCGAACACTTCCAGCACCACATTGAGAGACACCGACTTGTCCCGAGGCACCCCTGCCTTCACCGGGGCTGCAAGGCCAGGTTCAAGAGCGGGATGGAAATGCGACGGCACACCAGAAAGCACAGTCCGCTGCAGGCGATGTGCTGTCGCCCCGGATGCTCCCAGCTTTTCATTTGTCTCTGGGCACTGAATCTTCACGAAAGAGAACACTACGCTTCTAAGTCAGCCGAGCCAGACTCATGTGCAAATGCACAACGAGGCGAAAGGTTGTCTAAAACACCCGATGGAAAGAAAAGTCAAAGCTCAGACGACCCAGTCAGGTTCACCTCCCTTAAGTTAAAAGAACAAACAAACGACTCGTTAGGAAGACGCATTAAAGTTCCTCTTACTGTCAGCACAGCAGCTGAACAACACAAGCTTAGAGTTAGAAACAAAAGCACTGATTCTGAAAAAGACACCTCTCCTCAACCCATGTCCATAAATCGTAGGTTGAGGCAAACATTAAGTAAAGGCCACATGACAAGCCAAGCTCACAAAAGTCATAATGTCGTCTCATCATCTTTGCTGAAACACAAAGCTAAAGTGAAGAATAGGAATAGGTTAAAGTTAAAGAATGCCAGAATAGTCACTCGAGGTCTTAGGAAAAGAAGATGTCCTCCAAGGTTGAGCAAAACTGCCGCCGGTCAGAAAATACTCGCTCAAGACGCGAAAGAGAACAGTGAACTCGATCAAGAGGACACGGCGACAGAAATGACATCGAATGATTCAGAGATCAAGCAGATTAAAACTAAACAAATATCCAGCAGTAAATTTCAGTCCACCAGTTTAAACCAGTCTGGCCTCACCAGCCAGAAGTCAGCGGATGGCAGAAAGAAACTTCGAAAGGTCAAGAATCACTGCGTGTCTTCAGATTCCAGCAACTTGAAGAAAACTAAGTCTGGAAGAGCAGAAGCGACTAAAAAGACTGGCAAGATGCGTCAAGAACTAAACTCCGCTTCGAGAGCGTCTGCGGAGTCCGAACCGGTTAAAGTCGAAGCAGCGGTTGAAGATTCTGCTGATGAGACGGCGAATAACCAAGATTCACTTCAGGAGGAGTCCAGTAGCTCCGTCCCAGCAGAAGGCGCTGAGAAGATGTCAGGGGTTCGGAAAGAAGAAAGCACCAACGCTGCTGCTTCGAGCTCCGGCAAGCCACAGAAGAAAGGTGAAATGTTGAAGAAAAGGCTCAATCAGAAAGACAAAAACCAAACCTTACAAAACCTCCCCAAATCCCCAACGGAGGCCAAAGAGCAGGATAAACAGGTGAAAGCTAAAGGAGCAGAGGGGATATTAAAGGGGCTGAAAAAGTTGATCAAGAGCACGCTTGTTGAGAAAGAAAAGAGGAAGGAAGCACCTGAAAATCCAGCTCTAGATGCATCTCCTCCATCAATTCCTACTGGCATTTTGACTGCTTGTCCATCCAAAGTCCCCGAGGCAAAAGAGCAGAGCATTAATGAAAAGGAAAAACGAAATAAATCAAAGATCGCAGATAAGTCTGAAACCAGTAGAGCAACCAAGAGGCGTAAAGAGATAAATAAAGACAAGACCCGAAAGCTTGCCAAGAAAAAATGTAAAGAAGGCAATCAGTCAGCAGCGGCCAAAGGAAATCCTCCAACACAACCTTCTCCATCTGACGTTAATTCTGCTAGCTGCTCTCTTGCGATCGAAGACAAAGAATGGAGCGAGGGAGCGGCTTCCATGCCGTGTAAGAAAACCCTCGCGGCATACGGCAAGAAGCCGTACCTGCGCCTGCCGCCCACAGCGTACCTGGATGAAAAGTACACCGCCATGCCGAAGCGGAGGAAGGAGTCGCCGCTCTTCCAGTCCAGCGTCGTCCTCGAGTCGCCCTGCCTGAAAGCGGCTCTGCAGAGGCACCGGTGCGCCAAGTGCTTCTCCACTTTCAGCTGCGCCGAGGAGCTGCAGAGTCACAGCCAGCAGCAGAAGTGCTCAAACTTGTTTGGGTTCGACTCTGACGATGAGGGTGAGATAAGTCGTCTGTGGTTTGCCTCCGCGGTATCGGAAGGGGTTGAGGCTCTGAATATTGAAGACACATTATGAAAACTCTGTCATTACTGGATATTTTAATAATTCAAACTCCAAATGTTCCTTGATATGCATTTGTACACACATTAGAAACCATCTTAGCTCTACCACAGACGCTAACATCTGCAGTCTTTTTTTTATCTCCACTCTTTGGGGGTTCAGGTAAAATAAATATTCCTTCTGGATTGTCTGCTTTGGAAAAATGTAACACGGCCTAAAGATAAAATCTCAGATATTTTTTTTGATAAGTTCTCGCAAACCAAACTTGTATTAATTTATGAAATTGACGTTATTTCTGTTCTTCTGTGGTTTCAGGTAACAGCTGAGCCAGTGCTGCAGGGACAACAAAGCTTTTGGATGCTAACCAAGCTAGCATCCACAGTGCAAGGAACCAGAGGACCGTGATCGTACCTCGGCAAGTCCGCGCTCCCGAGACGCAGAGCCAGACCTTAACAGGAACAAACATTGGACGCTTCAGTGGCGCGAACAAAAAGGCCTAAAGAAACTTCTGAAGTACTGAAGTGCCTCCTCTGGAACCGCCGTGTTGCGTCGCCCCGTATGGAGACTAAACCACACAAAACAACGCATAAAAACAAGGCTACAAATGTTTGCATTAGTAAGCCATACAGTGACATTGGTCTCTTTTTGCACTGTTCTCATAAGAATGAGTTCATTCATAAGAATCAACTCATTTGAGGTTTGAAATTGAAAATTGAATTAAAATTTCATCATTTTAGGGTCCTAATTTAGACTGAGTCTAAACTACAGAGTCGTAAGGTAGCTGTGTGAGTCTTCAGTAAGAGTTTTTTTTTGTTGTTTTTTTTTTTTAATGTATAACTCTTGCTTCAATACTAATTGTATTTCCTATTGAGAAAAAGATCCCTACGGCACTCGTTCAGCTCCACACTGCTTGTCCTTGCGGTAACCAACCAGTAGAGGGCAGTGTGCTCTAACCTTGATCTAGTCATCAAGGAAACTTCCCTGTCTTTCCTGTTCAGAGAAGATTTAGGGATGCACATTGGTTTATTGTCACCTGAATGCTTTCCGACACGCTAAAGCTGCTCACTTTTTATTTACCACTGTGTTGCCTCGAGAAACGGCTCCATTTTGTTTTTTTTTGATAGCTCATAGCAAAGCTGTGTGTAAGTTAACAGTAATTATGAACCAGAAAATGTGCCAGTGACCTCCTAATTTATCGTGATTATTTTTGTTTTAAATGACGATCATGATTCACATTTACATGCGTTTTCTTTCCAGCTTTTCTTCCTTTTCATCACATTTCGATTGACCACGGTGACGACTTTCCGTCAGCGATGTTTCTCCTTCAGGATCGCGTCATCAGAGTGTCACTGTGAGGCCCGCGTGTGTCTTTTCATGAGCAGCGACAGGTTTTATTTATTTGCTTTCTTTTATAGGTATATAAATGTATATCTTTTGTAAATATATGAAGAGTTTCAATGGCTTATTATATAAATGCTGGAGCCAGGTTTATATTTTGTTCTTGAGGGGAGGGAGGCGGGAAATTAAAACGTTTCAAATTGCCTTACAGGGTTTCATTCATTTTCCTGTGCAGACATGCATAAAAATGTGAGAAATCTAATATTTTAGATACGTTATTATTTCGTCAGGTGCTGTTTCGGATGAGGGGGAGCGCCAGATAAACGGGCCAAAATGAAACAGAACAACCCTTCTTTCCCGTTACGTTTCATGTTCTTCGTCAACATGACAACCTGAGACTTTAGACGAGGAAGAAACTTGAGTCCAAATTAGAAATGAAGTTGCTTCCTGCAGGTGTTCCAGTGAACAGTCTCTGACTAGGCATGTTTCATGAAGCCCATTTCCTCTTAAATGGTCTGATGAACTAAACACAAAGAGGTGAAACTTCTGTGGTAGAGGCGGTGTGATGATGTGGGCTGGCGTGTCTTTCACTGGAAGAACGGCCTGTGGTTGCAGCCGATGTCGACGTAGAGATGGAGATTAGAATCTACATTAGATTATGTACAGGTGATGACGGCCCTTATCTACAGGACTCTGTCCGTAGTGTCTGCCTCAAGAATGTGTGCGTGAACTTTGACCTCGACCCCGTTGCCCTGTTGTCTAAATTATCGGATTGGTCTAGGCGTGCTGTTCAGAGAGGATTTTCACATACTTTACTCCTGCTCAAGCCAAAATTAAATTTTCCTTTCATCGTTTCAAAGAAAACAAGCAGGCTCTCCGACAGATTTGAAGCAGTTGATTGTCGCAGCAGGTGCATTTTTTTTTTAATTCCGTGGAAAATGCTAAACTTGGATTCATTTCACACAGTAGCGTTAAATTAGCTGAGAATGTAAACCTTGGAGTTTAGGTACGTGGAAAAAGCTGAATTGAAATGGCTTTTCTAAATTCACGAAGGCGTCAAGGAGGGTAAAATGAGACAAATCAGATGACACAGCTCAGTCAGACAGAGCCTTTAATCAGCACTTCCTTAAGCAATGATGGATTCTTCTCCAGCCCCAGAGCACTTGAACTACAAGCAGTGGCACTTTTGGATATGGGCAGTTTCCCAGGGCGGCATTACAAAAAGATCCACAGAAGAAATGAGCAATTTTTGCATCTTGATCAAAAAAACCAGTGCTTTTATTAATTTTTTTTCCTGCTGAGAGTAATGAGAATAGGAACTCGACTGCATTTTATCCCCTCCCAGAATCGCAGATTATTTCATGCATTTTGATTGGCTGATGCCTTCCACTCAAGAACTGCCACTGATTACAGTCCCGGCTACGCTGCAGTCGCTCTTTATTATGCATCAAAACCGAGAATTAAACGACTAACACTACATTTCGGTGAATCAGATGAATAAGCAGAAGTCATCATTCCGAATGTTTCCAAAGAAAACTTGTTGCAAACCAATGCGGCTCGCTTCACTTTACAATAATATAATTGCTCTCTAGTTATTATCGTGATTTAAATACAGTTATGTACAGCTACTCACAAATCCGTCTTCAAAATTTCACTAGTTTCTTTTCTCTCGCTCTCTTTAAATATAAAAAGTTTAAATATATAAAAATAAAATTACTCGGAGCTGGAACAGATAAATTAGAAGCAGACCCAGAACTGTCAGAATGCAATGAATCAAAAAAAAAAAAAAAAAGTGTACATACCCCAGTTAAAATGAGTTGCATCGGATGACAAACATGTCAAAAGTTGAATCATTTGAAAACGTGTACAGTGGAAGTCAGGCGTTTACATAAAGTGAATAAAAAGAGACAAACTTTTGTTTCTTTCTCACTAAAATGAGACCCAAAACTAAAACTAGAAAAATTACAAGAGTAAAAATTTGCTCTTTTTTTTTTTTTTTTTTTTTAAAGTGTGTGCATTTAACATTTCTTAACGTTTTCGACTCTGTTTCAGGGTTCGGTCTTTGGTCCGAGTCTGTCCGTATCCCACATCTTGAAAATGATTTACATCATTCTGATTGGACCTGGCGTTATAACAGAGGGTGTGTACACTTTAGAGATCCGCTCTACGAGATTTTCCTTCCAGCCAAAATGGAAATTTGCCTTAAGATTTTTCTTTCCCACATTTATTTTGGAAAAAAAAAAAAAAAAAAAAGGAGAAAAAAGCATGCAGTCGGGTCTGTCATTATCTTATTCACATTCCATTTCACACAGGCATGAGCTGCAGCTCTTCAGCAGGTTGGTGGTTGGCATTCTTCTTGCTGCAACACGTTGGTCGGTGTGGTCCATCCCACCTTGTTGCTGTGCGTCTGCAGTCGAACTCGAGGGGCTTTCCAGATGTGGAAGGAATCAAATATCTGTCCTTGTTACCTCTACTTGGATAAAGGTGGCCTTTTTTCTTTTCTTTTTTTACCCTTCCCTTTGTTCTAGGGAAGTTTGAGATGGTTCACTAGAAAAGTGACTCAAACCTCCCCACAAACGCTGCATGTCTCTATACTTTGATCCACTTCCAGCTCCTGTGCGTGGAGTCACTCGGGTGGGAAAAAGTTTCCGATCTAAGCGGGACAAAACCCCCTCTTCCTCACTTTCTTGTTTGGTAATTCCACTTCATGTACTTGGGGATGCACTGACAGACCTGGCTGCTGTAGTAAAATCCGTCCTGGCACTCTCGTCTGGGGTTTCTGCACGAAAGCCTGTAACAACTTGAGAGAGAAGGAGAATTAGAGGCAGAAATGTGGGCGAAGAAGACAAAAGATGGATTTAAGAACAGGAGAGATTTTTTCAAGGGGTGAGGTTGGGATGAGGAACAGAGGGGAAATAAAAAGGAAACACAAGGGGGATTATATTCTCTGATCATGCATACTATACATTATTCACATCCCCACATCCTTTCTGGATGAAGCTCAATCCAAGTTTTATTTGCATGTGCATCAAAAGATTCTGTGTGAGGCAGAAAAAAGAGGAGTATTTTTCCAGAGAGGGGAGAAGTCTGGGAACTCTTGTCTTTAAAATCACAGCAGGTGTTTGGTCGCCTGTGGACTTACTACTGTGACCAGATGTTAAATCAGACTAAACAGTACAAAGAGTGATTGTACAAAATAATAAATGCCTTATCTTTGTTCTCAGATGCGTCCATGACCTTAAAAACTATCTTTCCACAAGCAAATGGAAAAATGGATATCATTTTGTTAATTTGATTGATGGAATAGAAGGACAAAAAATATGCTTAGAAGAACAGTGTTACTGTTAGGTGCCTAACTTTCATGTTTTTGGTCTGAATCATATGAATATTTTTCTTTCATTCGCCTTCAGGAACCTTCGGATGTTTTACACCTATCAATAAATCGTAAAAAAAAAAAAAAAAAAAAAAGTCTTTTGCGGAATTCTTTTCCAAATTAGGCTTTTGATTTGTTGAAAGGACAATTTTTTTTTCCCTCTTCCATGAAACTTTACATTTTGAACTAAGGTTCCAAGCAAAGCAAAATTTTTCCCGGAATAAGACTAATTTTAGTGACAATTCTGTTTTACTACGATATGACTTTGCACTTGAACTCAGCACGGTTCACAGCTGGTGACCGTTAGCTAGTCAATGGCACGAGCTAACTTTTCTTCAACTTTCGGAATCCAGGTAAAGTAAAACCTTGCACATTTTTAAATAAAAAAATAGTTTAAACCAACAATAAATGAATATCAGATAAAATATTTAGGTCACTGAATCGACAGTTAGCGTTGTAGTCTCAAATATTAATTGGTGGCTAAGCTAGCTCTGCGTAGTTACTTTTAATTCGCCCGTTTGTTCGTTACACTTCATTTAGCAGATGTTTAAAATACTTTAAAGACTGAAGAGCGGGGTTTAGGACAAGGTGTAATTTGAATTTATATCCCTTTAATAATTTTTCAGCGAAATTTAGTTTAAAATATGAACTATAGTATATTGGGAGGGCACCGCTGAAGCTAGGTTTGTAAGTCAAGTTGAATGTCTTCCTTGGTTAAATGGAGCTTTAGGAAGATTTTCCAGGCTTGAAAAGTGTTTAAATATATTCTTCTGTGTGTCTGTGGCGTACCAAAAAAAAATACCACAAATTAAAACAATAATAATAATAAATAGACCAGTAAATATTCTAATAATTATTTCGACGTGCTTATATTTAAATTTATAAAACCTCAAATTTGGAGTTGCGCCGTCCATGTTAAATATTTATTTCAGTATCTTTTGTCTTTTCATTTTTTTTCTTTTTCTTTTTTTTTTTTTTTTTAAATCTTGTGCTGCAGCTGCAACATAAAATAAAGCTGTTATTGCAACTTGGCCATAGTGGCCTTGCCAAAGTTTGGCCTTCCATCCAATTTAGATGACGTCAAATAAACTCAAGCAAGAAAAAAGGGTCCTAATTCTCCAGAAGAGCATAAAAATAAACCCATGTTTGATGCTTTAAGGTGTTTTTGGTTTTGAGGTTGTAAGCATGTCTGTGTTCTTTTAAAGCTGAAAATGTTTAGTGAGCTGCCAGTAAAGGCCACATGTTTTTGCATCCTGTAGGATTTCCCACATGTAAAGCTACCAGTATGAATCAATCATGTCTGCTGGTGTGTTTTCACAGTGCCTGTCACTCCATCTGTCTGTCTCGCTTTCATCCAGTATGCTCCCCTTCCCCTCAGCAGGGCCTCTCGGGTCAGAGGGACGCTGATCCGGTGCGCGCAAGCTGTGGGAACTACGACACACTCGAAAAGCCCCGAGCGAATGCCTCGGACGCCCCATGTCCATAAAAGGTCGCAGCGAAACATGTGAACGACTAAAAAAGACAAACAGCCAACGTTTTCCTCTTTTAGAGGAATGCGTGACGCGTCCATCAGGAGATGTTTCTGCAGAATCCAGTAACGCATCACAATCCTCTGCCTCAGGTTCTTCAGGAGGAGCCGTTAGGCTGGCAGGAAAGGTAGAAATATTGCAGTTTTTCACGCAAAGCAAAAAAAAATAAAATTTAACATGACCTATTTAATTGTAGAAAAAGTAGAAAAGCAGTTAGTTTAATGTCACATATCCAGATACAAGCTGGAATATTGAATCAAAAATATTGAAAATGATAACCCAACACCACAAAAGAACGTTATTCCCACTTTGAAAGGGGTTCTTTCTTCAGATGAAAATAAACCTTTTGTCAAGGTGAATCTTAAACAGTCCTAAATGTCAGTCAGTTGTGACTGAAAATCTTTCAGTGGGTTTTTCTTTCTGGATTTGGATTTGGAGAAGAGATCACCTTAAAATCTGAGGGATCAGGAGAAACTGCATGAAAAGTATTAAAGGATGTGTAAATGTTTTGAATCGTGCGATTGGTGTACAGCCCAGGCCTGGTCTTAATGCATCAACACTTTCTGGTTTTCAGCTGAAGATGATTCACAGGTTTACTGTTGGACTGATCATTCCTACTGCTGTTGGTTTCACAGCTGGAAAAATCCCACTTCATGGATGACTTCACCATCTTAATTCTTTATTGGTCTGTTTTCAACCAAATCTGCGAGTCACCGCCAACCACAGTATGTGGACTGACTTGCATCTTATGTGTACTGACACAGACACTTGTCGGGATTTAGGAGCTTTCAAAGGCCAGTTCTTAAGGATGTTTATGGCGTCCTGCCATGTTTCTTAACTTTAATTACTTACGGAGTTCTTCAAGGCTTTGATTTTGGTTCAATTTTGTTTCCAATCAGAATTTTCCACTCTTGATGTCAACTTGGAAAAAATGTGCCATCTCTTTTCATTCAAATGCTAAAGATAGTGGGATCTGCCTTCAGTTGAAATGCAGTCATGTTTGTTTTAAAATAGATCTTAAGTTTTATTGGACAAAGTTAAAAAGAATGCTCTCCAAATCAGCATGAAAAGTTGAGTTTTTATGTTTGTTTTATTATTGACTTTTTGGTGCTCTGTTGTGGATTTTCTTCGTATTCAGTGGAGCATTTTGTTTAAATAAACTCAGCCTCCTTTCCTTCTGGTTCTCTCACCTGCAGGTGTTCGGGTTGAATCTCTTGCCCTGCCGTAGACACGTCTGGGGACTCTCTCTGCACTGACACAGACACGTGTCGGGATTTAGGGGCTGATTTCTGGGACACTCCACCGCGCACACACAACCGCACAGCTCGTCGTCCCACCGTTGTCCAGCAGGACACAGCTTCCCCTCGCCTTGGCCTTCGCACTGGCACTCACCTGACCACAATGGTAAGAAGAAGACAGAGTTCAGAGCAGCAGTTGCACAACCAAAACTTCATCAGATAATGTGTTTTGTGTTTGTACTTGTTTAAAATTTGCATAAAGACTTGTTTCTTTTTTTCTTCTATCTTGTCCTGAATCAACTTGTGGTATTTACAGTAAGCACTCTCAGTAAAACCTAAACTATCTGGAAGTTCAGTTTAAAGATTGAATGCCTTTAAAAAGCATTTTCCCTCTTGGATGTTTTACTCTCTTTATAGTTTTTACAAAACAATCATAATTTGGTTTTTTTGATTAAATAAAATGTCTAAAAGTTGCTTTTTTTCTAAGTGAAAACATATTTCTATGAAATATTGACAATTTAATTAAAACATAAAATAAGTGACTGCATATCCCTCCACATTTAAGGCGACTGACCTAAGTCATCAGAGGTCCAGCAAAGTGTTGCTTGCAGTCTCACATTTAGTGATCAGTGAGTGTCTCCAGTGACTGTACATTGACTAATCGGTGTTCCTGGCTACAAACCAACATAAGGTGAGTTAATGTGATTTAAATGCAAATAAACATTAAAATATGGAACACATTCAGTCTTGTTTGTCTTCTATTATTACATTACCTAACAATCAAAGACATTGAGATTTAAAATCTAATTTTCAAGGACTTCCATGAAAAAAAAACAGTCCCAAAGTACAGATATGGGTTTAACTGAGACTGTTTACTAACTTTTAATGAATTTCATTGAGATTTTATGTGCGCACAAAGTGGCGCAACATAGCTCAGTTATTACTGGCAATATTTTTACAATTAATAATCTCAAACGTCATCTATTCATTTGTATCCTGTCAAATAAAAATTCTGAACTGTGAAGTGGCTTCAGAAGTCATCTGATTAGTAAATAGCCTCCATCATTATTAATCATGGAGATGAAAGAGCACAGCAGACAGAAGATTAATGCAGCGTTAGGTTATGAAAACAATATCCCAGAGCTTTGTTTAATTTGTTCTTTAAAGTAAAAACAGCAAATATGTGGAAGAAGGCAAAACCCTGAGTATGAGTAAAATCAATGTGTCATTGGACACCTGCCTGAATCCAGTACCCTCAGCAATAAAGCTAGTCTGATGTGTCCTTACAGGTATTCTGGTCCAGTTTCCAGCCTGGATAGCAGCTGGCTTCTGTCAGTCCGTTCTGACAGACGCACTCGCAGGTGGATTCTTCCAGAACTCTGTTGGGCCCACAGAGAGCCAGCAGACCCGAGTCCAGCGCCTCTGGAACAGAGAAACAAGGTATTTTAAGAGATTTGGCCAATTAAATTGACGTAAAGATGCTGGAACGATTTGATAAATGTCATAAACATCGTACCAGATCACGCCGATGATGTTTAGCCGAAAGCCTCACGGGGCTAATTATTGTTTCTGAGGTATCATCAGCTGAGTGTGTCACATAACTGCGGCGAATCCAAAGAGAGCTTGCGCGCCTCTGATTACATCTATTGCACTAAATTTGCACGTGGAGACTTGAGTTTGGGCGCAGTTTAAAGACGGAGTAATTTGTATATGTGCCCTACAGGATTAAAAATAGTTATTGTGCTAATGTAATAAGTCAAGTATGAAAGTTTGGAGTTGAAAAAGGTCTGAAGATGAAAGGTGCTGGCATGATTGTACAAGAAAAACGCCACAAAAAACATTCCTGCTTCAGTTGTATCAACTTTGTGGCAGGGAGGATTTGTTTGAAATGCTCTGGCACCATCATCATTATCATCATCATCATCTTCCTCCTCCTCCTTTCACTGTGATTGTCTCTTTTGGGTGTGGAGAGTCTGGAGAGTCTGGGCTGGATCTCCAAGTGCATGACTAGATCTGTGACTCATCTAAATGCTGCCAGTCTTTGCCAGGTCTCTCTTGTAAAAGAAGTCTTACCATCTGACTGAGACAAACCTGGTTAAATAAAGTTATTATCATTAAAAGGCAATATTGTGTAGAATACCGGTTTAAATACCTCTTTAAACGTAACATGTAATCTCACAGTTAACAATATCAAATGCAGCCTTTAATTGGAGCTCTTTTATTCTGTGTGGGGTAGCGGAGATCGCTAACTATTGGCAAAAATGGAAGTCAAGAATTTAAGTCGATCATTGTGTCCAAAAACTTTATGTCCTATTTTCTTCTTCTCTGTTTTGACTTCACAAAAGCAAAGATGTGGACTTTAACTGGAGCTGCTTGCAAGAGTTTACTTTGTTTTTTATAAAGATATATATGTGGAGGCTGACCCTGAATCAGATCAATTTCTCATTAAGAGGCTTTTGCTGAGCTTGATGGCATGTTGAAATTCAGCTGTGTTGGAGCATCTAAAAGCTGCAGGACTGTCAATCTGGACGAGTGAGGATGAGAGGATCTCTACTCTCACCTGTTTGTTTCTGAGTGTAGCTGATCGTGTCTGCAGAGACACACACGCAGTTCACTGGATCCCATAACGATCCGGAGGTGCAGGGGACTTCAGGAGGGGAGCACCTACACACACACACACACACGGCCATACGCTTTTAGTAACGCACGAGACGAGAGAGGTGGAGACGGACATCAGCGAGCGTCTTACTCACAGATGATCTGTTGCCGCTCGCCTTATGATGGAATGAAGCGGGCGCTTGGAGAGGCATTCGCACGAGGTGTGGTTGACGAATGTTACCATGGCGACTGCGCGATCCATCCTGGGTGGAGACAGCTCCATCAGCTGGCGGGAAGGAAGGAAGATGAAACGTTTAGATGCTCACAGGGACAGGTGTGTCTCCAGTTTTAAAAAGTCGTCATGGTTTTAGAAAAGCGTTTTGTTGTGAGCAGTTGCTGTGCAGATGTGCAAGACTGTAAACGCTGCGTCCAGTCACAACCTATTCCCTTGGGAGTGGGCCGTGTTGAGCCGCCAGATACATAATTGGGGAAATTGGTTTCAGCGTCCAGATGGATTTGAGGTGTGAAAGTAGATTTACAGCCCCGCAAAACAGTAATTGCCTCTTCATAAATTCCGTCTGGTTCTTTCATAGTTTTTTTTGTTGTTTTTTTTTTCCCCCCGACATTTAAATGTTTCAGATTGAAAAACATAATATCAGACATGAGAAAAGATACCATCTAAGCCAACCTTTTCACCTTGATTAAATTCATGTTTTAGTTCAGTTTCTCTTGCCACATTCAGGCTTGATTTATGCAAGGCTTTTAGAGTAAAATAATCACTTAAATAAATCTTGTGTGGCAGCAGGAAGTAGGCTAAAAAAGTTTTTAAAAGCATCATTTTTGCTCTGTACTAGACATTAAAAGGATGTCTGTTCTAGTAATATTTATTGTGCGATAAATTAAAACGAGCTCAATATCTTTTCTAATTGTATTTTTTAAAGAACAATTTTGTTTGCAGAGACTTTATGAAGTGTTATGGTTTAGTTTGTTTGTTGTTTGTGGTGGTTTTATTTTGGATATTTAAACTATCCTCCAGTTCTAGTGTTGAGTATTTGTTACATAATTAGTTTATTAGTCTTGCAGTATTATACCACAGTAATGTAACAGATTAAGAGGCAGTTTCTGATGATACAAAACATTTGAGTTTGGCAACAAAATCAAAGTAAGAAATCTGAAGACGTGACTCACGGTTTTATTGACGAGACTGTAGCTCGTGTTGGTGCAATAAAAAGCCTCGTTCCCGCAGCAACCTCCGCAGCGATGCAGCGCCACACAGCGAGGGAGGTACAGCTGACTGGTGGATTCTGGGTACTCCTTGGCCACCTCGACGCACACCTCTCTCGGCTGGCACGACGTACGCTGGATCTCTTCCAGAATGACTGAAAACAGGATTCAATAACTGGATTTGTTTGATTAGCTGCGAGTTAGAAAACAAGATTTGTATTCAAGTTACCGGCTAGCGTTCCATCCACTCTGTAGACGGGTTCCTCCCGCACCGGAGCCCACATGTCGTTGTCGGAGCGGACCAAAGGGCTCGCCGAAGAGGTTGAAAAAGACGAGGAAGGGAAGGAAGATGAGGAAGAGGTGTGCCAGGATCTTTTCCTCATGCACTGCTGGATCAAGCTGTATTCAGGGTAGAAAAGCTGCAGCAGCTGGTCCATGCTGGTCACCGTCTCCAAACTGGACTGGTCATCTGACTGGGTTGGAGCCTGTAGGGGGAAATCACAAGTTATAATAATAGTAATAATAATAATAATAATAATAATAATAATAAACAGCAACAGAAACACTGTAAGGCCAGCACAACCGCTAAGGTATTTTCTAAGGAAAAGAAATAATGTAATAGATTCTGCCAGCTACAGATTATTGCGCAATGGGAGCCAATAGTGTTGTCATGATCAAAATAAGATGAAGGAAATTGATACAAAGAAAGCACAACTTATAGCAGTGGTAGTTTATGCAGTATTGACTGCAGCCTTTGTACAGGAGTCTGAACAGTGAGTGGTGGGATTGTGATGTGATTCACTATAAATTCATTTTCACAATTACAATTTTTAGTCATTGTTTACCTCCAGCGTCTGGCTTCTTCTGGTGCGGAATTGTGACGCATTTCTCAAATAAATGACGTGAAAATCCGATAAAATGATAGTTTATGCTGCAGACGCTTTGAAAACAAACAGAGAACGGAATTGGGTCATTCAGACTGCGGTAAGCTGTGAACGTAGCCTAAATTTGTGGTTGTGGCGGGACAAAATATAAACAAGTTCAAAGGGGATTGAATACTTTTGCAAGCCAGTGCATAATCCAGATAAAATCATTAAGAAAAACTCATATTTATGGTTTCAAATAAAAAACAATCCAGTTGTTTGTAATAGTAAAACTTTTAGATATGGGTAAGCTTATCTTTTCAGGCTCACTGACTGTGCAGGATAAACAATGAATACCTCAGCTACCAATGTGTTGTAACATGTCGCTGTCGGCTACTGTCGGTAATTAGGAAGACGCTTGTCCTTCCCTCACCGGAGCACTGTTGCTGCTGCAGATTGAGCTCAGACTCAGGTTCTTATCTCAATATTCAGGTTTTAAAAAAAACCCTGGATCTGTAAAACTCCTCTGTAAACAGAGGTAGGATTACGTTGAGTGTGAATGCTGTTTTCCTCCCCATTTAAAAGATTCTCACATGACGACACATAAGAAAGAATCAACTGTGCTGGAGATTATTGCCACTCTTTAAAGTGTTAATTTCAACAGATTTCACACAGGAAATCAAATTTTACGGTTGACATTATCTTCTAAAACCTTCCTACTATGAGTCACTCAAAGATTTTTCTGCCGTGGCAACGGATAAGTCTCCATAGAGCAACAGTAGATGAATGATGGCGGAATAATTGTTTAACGGACTGGGAAATCAAAGCCGTGGGTTTGGAAATGTCAGGGTGAGAACAGCTTGCTTCACACCAAATCATTTTTACCTTATGGGCATATCAGAGATCGTTGAGGTTCACAGACTGAGAAGAGGTCGACCGGCACGGCTGGCGTTATCTAAACAGAAACCGGACCCCTATTTTTCTCCCACTCCCAAATCTTATCTTGCAACATATTTCCAACTTATTTATTTCCTCCATTTTCCTATCTTCCTCTCGTAGTTTTGCATTTTATGTATTGAATCAATATGACTTTGAAAATCTAAATGTAGAGGGTGTTGAGAAGTGCAGCAGAGTGTGGCATTGAGGGTTCACCAAGTCCAAACTGTCAGTGTTGGTTTGCTGTGAAATAAGGATGGATGTTAAGTAGGGTGGCTGATCTGTGATGCTGTGGGCCCGTCACTCTTTAAAAGAGTGACGGGAGTCTTGTTGTACTGCATTTTATCATGAACGGTTTTATACATCAGGACATTTGGTGGTGGTGTCTACCAGCAACCTGAAAGTTGCTCAACATTGGGCCTTTCCCCAGAACCAGAACCAAACATGGAGAAGCAGCAATTCTGTTTTTATACTCCACTAATCTGGAACAAACTCTCAAAAGCTCTAGTACCTGAACTATGACACCAAATGGGTAAAGTGTCATCTGCTACTCCACCTTCTCTCTGCCTGGGTTTCTAACCATACGACTGGGCATAGAGTTAAAGAGGAACGGCAAAAGCACATGAGATGGATTAGCGGTGCTTGCCAAAAACTGATGATGTAATCCAGGACATGTTTCTGTGGAATATCATCTCTCCTGGCCAGATATTTTGTTAGCTAGTGCTTGTCATGACTAGGGCTGTCTAGATCCACTGGAAGAGCAACAGCTCTTTAATGATAAGCGGATGAGTCACGTTAGATCACATTAACCCTTATGGTTAATGTGAACTTAACCTTGAAGCGAAAGTAATATTTCAGGGTTGTAAACCGTTCATGTTCTGAGAGAGAAATAAAACCACCCAGAGACCCTGAGGATTCGTATGATTTTTAGGAAGCGAGGCGCCACTGCTGCAATTGTGTGGTTTATACTCGGCACAAACTCCGCAGGCTGCATTTGTTCAGTATTTCTGAAGATTGACAGCTTGTCCTTCAAAAGAAGGAGAAGTAAAGCGATTAGAATCCAGTTTCAATGAAATGATCACAAGTAAAAGGCTGGAACTCTGAGTTTTTAAGATTATCTGCAATTAGACATTTTCTTTGACTTTGTACATTTACAAAAGTACAAAGTCTAAGGTTGTTATTTTTTACAATGAGATCCTGTCTTCCATACAGTCAAAATGTGTCTTTGCTGTTAGCCAGTAAGGGAGTGAAGACCAGCGCTTCTGACTTCATGACTAACTTAAACCATGAGTTTATTGACTCCTCTTGTGAAAAAGATTATTGTCTTTTTTTTTTAGGAAATTAAAAAACAGGCCCATTTTTTTAAAAAGCATTTTCTCCATATTGCGACTGAAATATTTAACATAATTAGTTCATGAGATTTTTATGATTTGATGACTTTTTAAGGGTCAGATTGTTGACTTCTGTTATGTTTCTTTCTTTGCCCATTTTCAGTTGTGTTTTTCTTGTTTCCTGCCTTGTTTTCACATCGAATCTTTAAGTTGTGGATGCAGTTTCAGACAAAAGCGGAACGATGGGTGAAACGAGCTGATATTAAACGGTTTTATAGCGCACTAACTATATGACATAAAGCTCCGTTGCGTTGTTAAGCGATCGCATGACATGAGGTCACGGCTGCGGGACTCTGTTCTGACGATGCACCAGCCGCTATCCACGCAGCACTCTGGGGTGTGTCCAGAATTACGCACTGCTGGCACCGAGGCACAAATATTTACACACACACCCATACATTTATCGCTCAGCCTGTTTTCTATTAGAAATAACATGTGTTTGAAAATGTTGTTGAGATTTATCTACGAGGCTTGAACCAGAGCGTTATCTGGAAAACTTGTGGAGGAAATGTCGTGAAGAAGAAGCTGCTGGGTTCAGATCCCCCTCCTACGTGCACGGACTCAGTTTTACTAAGAACCGGAGCAAGTTCTGAGTAGTCAGCCGATGCCCTTATCTGTACAGTTAAGGAAAACAAGCTCCCCAGGAGCTTGTTTTCCTGCTTTGTAAACACAAACTTTCAGAAAAGGATGCACATAATAACAGCATGAACCTAAAAAGCAAGCTGCATCCCGCCTGTTTTGTGAACACCATAACAGCTGATGTAAGGCTGACGCTTTAGGATCATTAATTATGTTCAGCAGTGACAAGAACTGGATTGTTTGTCATTTAATGTGAGTTAAAGTTTAAGCAAAAATGTGGGAATAGCAGTCTTTTTTTCTGTGAAGATGTTTCAATTTACAGTAAAAAGTCTTGAACATGAATAGGTTTTGAGGAGCTGAAGTGTTATTGAAAATATTTTACTATTGAGGGTTTGAGACCATTACATTTGTTGACAAATCTGAAGTCCATCTGAAGTCTATAAAAACCTTCATTTATCGGCTTTGACCCCCTTTATTCCTTTCCACCTGAGATACGTTCAACCAAGGAGAAGCGATGAAGATGTCTTTGATTTAAATCTATCGTTCAGAGCAGAAACACATTTTTTTCTCAACAGAAAATGACAGAGGGAATGCCTCATTGCTTCTTCCTGGAGGTGCCGTTGCTTTCAAATATTTTTTTTGAACATCAGTGTCTGGATCAGAGCCAGCAGGATGGAGGAAAGAGGAAGTGAGCTTGAACTACTTATCCTTGCAGACCATAACAATAAGGATTGTTCTTCTTTATAAGAGGCTGATTTATTATATCGTTAACTTCTAGAACCGTGCTGCTAACGGTGGCAGCATGTTGGAGCAGCTCTGTGACATTGGTCTTAATTATTCTTTTTCTAGATGTTTGTTCATAGGTTTTAGCATGAAAGCTTGAACTGAATACTCAGGCTACTTCTGTATCTTTTAAATGGATTGATTAATTTTTCTTTTCCGTCTTTGTAATGACAGTGCATAAAGATTGCAATGCCAATATTTATGGAATGACACCTTCTGACCTGAAATGTCTCTCTATTTGTTGAAAGTACATTGTTTGAAATATTAGAAAATGTTAAAATTAGATTGGAGCTCCAGTTTAAAAAAGTACTGTGTTTTCATTTAGAGGTATTATACTTAAGTAAAGAATGCACACACAGAAATGTCTACTATGGAGGATTTTTGAAGAATCTCGTTTAAATACATCTTTGTTTGCTCAATTCAACAATGCTGAACAGTTTTAGATTTTGAATAGTTTAATTCTGTCAACAATATACAAGTTTTGTAAATTAAAGGTTCACATATAAATGTGCTGGGAAGGAATACTGGTTGGATATCATATTTCGAGTGCCAGTCATTCAGGTTCTGCCTGGCAATAATGTATTTGGTCAGTCGGATGGTTTCTCGCTGCCCTTCATGTCCGATATTTGCATATTTCTAGTAGCTGAGATGCTAAAGCTAACAGAATACGATGAGGGAAACTGTGAGTCCATCATAACGGATATCAACATTTTGTTGGTTTTCAGTTTGTTGCTTGACCAGTTTGTTTTCTTTGTTTATGCACCAAATGTTGTGACAACCTTTTAATATCACATCCTTTGTTACCTGTCATTTTCATCTTCTGCTGTGTATTTTTAGGCCTGTTCTTATTAGTTTTTATATTTGTTCTTCTTTTACGGCCTTGCTGTCGTTAGTGCTCATCTGTTTCACTTTGATCCCGTTTTTATACCTCAGTCTGGTCTTTGAAGCTTTTACTCATACCTTCTGGAGCAAATTATAAGCGATTTAGTGTTTTCCCTAATAGGCTTAGCAGTTACATCACCGCTCTTCTCCTGATGTTGGACCGACCTCAAGTCCAACGGTTCCGTGCCGATCCCATTGGCAGCTGGTGAAACAATGTTATTGAATTTGTGCTGTTTGTCAAACTTCCTGTCACATGTGGATCAGTGGAGACTCAAGACTTTATATCGGTTTTATTTTTACAACTGAGTATTAGGTCCAAACTACGAAAAAAAAAATAAAGTTCTGAGAATAAGTCATACTAGTATGAGAATCAAGCAATAAAATGAAAGAATAAAGTTGTATTACGAGAATAAGGTTGGGATAGCATGAGAATAAAGTCATAATATATTTGGAGAATAAGGTCAATATCACGAGAATTAAGTTGAAATAATACAAGAATAAAAATGTGATATGAGAATTAAGTTTTAATACTTTGACAATAAAGTAAACGTTACAAGAATAAAATTGAAATAACATTGTGATATGACTTAATTCTTGTAATACTACAACTTTATTCTCATATTACCATATTACCAGTTTGTTATTTTAGTATTATTTTTGATTTTATTTTCCTAACACCATGACTTTGTTGTTACAATTAATTCAATTTGTTATGTTCCTAATCCTTTGTCATATATTAAAGCTTTCAGCATCAGCCAGTCTTTTTCTAGGGAATCTCTCTGGTCTTCCTGTCTATTCCCATCTGCATTTCTCCCCAGTGAGTCGCGTCTGTATCGGAATGCGTTTCTCTGGTGATCCTCAACCCGGGGATATTTCCAATGTAAATACAGCTTATCTGCCTCACATAGCACCGCTCTTACGAAAGGTACTTTATCATTTCTTTTCGACTTTCAGTGACCATCATAGTGCAGCGAATCAAAATTTGTGCTTTTTTTCTTGTTTAAGTTGTACACTTCAGGTCTGGGATGAACTAAAGCGAGAGGAGGGAAGTCTTACCTCGGTGCCCGTGTCTCCGGTTTGGTAATAGTCCCTGTAGTCTTGACCTGAGCACAGACAGCTGAAGTAAAGCATCCATAGGAGCACAGCTGGTATCCACATAGTGAGGGGATGGAGATCAGGGGGTGGGGGGAGTCGGTGAAGTTAATGTGAAAGCAGGACTGTTCTGACAGATCAAGCTCCTCTTCTCATTCTATCCTGGGACGAAGTTGCTCCTCCCGTGCAGGTCGTTGGATTTTGGGACGCCACCCGAAGAAATCATGATGAAGAAACCTTCTCGTCTTGCTTGGCTCGAGCCCGGCGTGTTTAACGTCTCTCCTCAGTCCAGCTTTCTCGTCTCTTCCCGCCGCGTCTCCATCGCCGCTAATTTGACGACAGGTGTCCCTCCGGGTTTTGTCTTCACTTTGTATTTATATCTGCCGCGGCCTTCAACGCGAGCGGTCGTCCTCGTGCGTCTCCTCTCCTCGTCCTTGGCACTCGTTCACCTCGTTTGCTTTCTTTATCTGTCTGTGTCTCCTTCCCTCCACGCAGCAGCTGTGCAGATTATCGCTGGCCTTTTTTTATCTGGCTCCTGTTTCTTCTTTCAAAGCCTTCAGGACAAATCTCTCTCTGTGTTCTTTCTAAAGCTGTCACAACTTTTCCGTCTAATTCTTAGGAAAATGCAAAGAGGAGGAGAATAAACTCAATTCAAATCTTGTTCCGAGATTGAGATTTTTTTTTCCCCCAAAGAAGTCCACCTTTCGGTGTTGGCAAACAAAGCGAATGCGTCCTCCTCTCAGGCGTCTCGCTGGAGCGAATGAGGAAAAAATACAAGAATGGGAGACTTGTGTGCGGTGGGCGGGATGAGGGATCAGAGAGGCATGAGATGTGTGCGCTTCAGCTGATTATACTGCCCCTTTCTTTTTTATTCCCTCTGAAATTGCAGGTTATGCAGAGGCAGCAGAAATCAGATTTAAATTTACCAGACAAGCGGTTTGTCAGCCTCCAAAATTGCTATTTGGAAACACTATCACAGAGTGTTTGAGTTGCTTTATTTTTACATGCATCTGATTCTCCCAGCTCCAGAAGCACAGTCACTTTAACTCAATTTGCTCCCACACCTGCAGCTCTGAGGCTTTTCTCCCTCTCACACTTCATCTAGCTCCATCTTTGTCCTCCACCCTTCCCCCTCTCACGTCGTTCTTTCTTCTTTCGGTTCATTCAAAGTCCTAAAAAAGACTTACTTCACATACCTTCTTAACTATTCCGCCCCAAGGCTGCGAGCAATTGTCTCTGAATATTACAGGGAAAGAGGAGGAGAGGGAGGGTAGGAGCTGAAGCTTTCGTCCTTTTGTCTAAATTGTTTTTTCAAAAAAAAATCCTCCCAAGGCAACGTAGTTACAGACAAACGCAAAATAAATGACGGGGGCCAGACAGAGCGATATAAGAGGAGAGAATAGAAAAAAGGAGGAGGAGGAAGAGGTGTGTCTGGGAAAAGATCGAATGAGAAAACATCCGATTTCTGGGCCAGTCAAAGCCAGCCTTTACAAAGGATTAAAGACGCACACAGGCCACACGCACGCCTTCACGCACGCACACGGTGGCAAGTGCCTGCTTGCAGCGCGCTGGCTTTATGTGTTGAAATCTGCTCAGCAGTTCCACATTCCACTCATTGCTTTCCTCATTTCATCATGTGAACTCAGACCAGGGTTTGTCAAGATTTATAACTTGACTTGATGATTTGAAAAGAATCATAATAGAAACCAAATATTGACATAAACTATGTAAAGAGACACAAAGCCTTTTTTTGTGTGTGTTTGAACTATTATAAAGTTGTACCTAAATGTTTAAACAGATGAACATTTCTCCTTGAGACTTCTGGAAAATGTATCTCGGGATGATCCAGACTCAGGTTTGTGTGGATTAGAAAAAATTAGCTGCAAATTCAACCTCTTTCTCGTTGTCAAAAAATTAATTGAAGTAAAATTTTCAGAGGAGTTCATTTTTTTAAACTTTTTTTCTACCACCCCCGGCTGTCCTTGCTCAGCATCGTCTCTGTTTATAAAACTCTGCCGGTTTCTCTTAACATCCTGTCCTCAGCCGCAGATGGAGCAGCCTTTGCACCAAACGGCAGGATCTTTGTGCTCAACAAATGTGGCTTCCCCTCCTTTCAGGGGCCTGTCACAGTTCAGAGCAGTAGCGGAGTCTCCTCTTTTATTGAGCTGATGTTGGCTGGCAGATTCCACTGAGCTCCTTTTTATGTTCTCTTGCTTTGGTGTTTGCTTGCTCACAGCCTGAGGGTAAGACAGGTGGTTACACACTGATAAATCCATATGTTTAAAGCTGTAGAAACACCTTCTGGTAAAATAAACTTTATTTCGGACCAAGCTTTGAGGATAACCTAAAATCCAAGGTAGTTTTCACACTTGTTTGATTGTACCAGATTTCTAAACCTTTTGAAAAGCTTGTTCTGCTCCTCACCTGTGGCAATGCTGCATCAAGAATGAGACATGTGCACACCTTCCTTCTTCACAAAGTGTAAACGAAAATGGAGTGGCATCTGTCCTGTTTGCGCTAGACTGGCATGTTTGATTTGGTTGTTTTTACCCAGAATGCGCTGCACCACAGTTGGCTTTTTTGGTCTGCAGCAGAGTTCGATTACACATTCACTCCTCCTCAAATTAACCAGAATTTTATTAAAGCGTACTAAACGGGAATGTGTGAAAGCATCCTTAATCTCCATCATATTTATTGAGTTAGATCTGCTGAAAGCTGCTCTGGTTTTGTCTTCTGCTTTGAGAGATGACACACAACGTAAATTAGAACCGAGCGGCGATTCATTTGGGATTAGTCCTTTAGAGGCCGCTTTTTCAACATCAGTCAAGATACGAGGCCACCAATCGTGCCTCGTATCTTGTTTTACGTCGTAATGTTGTGAGATGCCTGTGGAGTGTTGCAACAGTCTGCCAGGAAAGTCAGTAATTAAATGCTTTGTGGATTGAGTTTAATGATGGCTTAAGTTTTAAATGAACAAGACCCTCAATTACAGCCGTGATGCCAGCGTCTAACTGGGTTGAAGGAAAACTCCCAGTTTAACAGCTGGGACATGAAAAGCACCAACCAGCTGCTTGGACCTGGTCCCACTCGCAGCCTTCGGCGATGCTGAGGAGATCCTAACACCGTGTTCTCCAGAGAGAACAAATACTAGTCATCCAGTAGTTGGGCTTTGTTGTTGTAACAATCTTGGATTTATTGTGGTAAACACATGTTTATGGAGTAATTTGGCTTAGGTCACCAAAATATTTATAGATGAGGTTTAAATTCTCCTGTTGTTTGAAACCAAAGCGTTCACCCACCTTTTGTTGCAATTCACATCCATCAACGCGTTGAGCAGGATTCATTACCCCGAAACTTTGATCCAGAGGGATTTTGCCGGCTCAAAACGTGCCTAATTTGTGCAGGAACCTACTTGTTCTCAAACTCACAACAAGTACCACGGGTGGCAACCGGCTGCTTTCAGTGGAAGTAGAAATAAACATTAGAATGGATTGATGGTCAGCTAGTAAGGACAATGAGACGGGGGATAGGGCAAATGTCAGCTGACAGGGCCATCCCTCCAACATTCCGAATTTTTAGCACCCACGGTGACCCCGTGAAAAGCCCACCACAGAGGGCAAAGGGCACCAAAATTTGACTTGTAAGACTCCCAGATGGCTAATTTTCTAATACATCCCTCACCCACCGTCATTGGGAATCTGAAGATGGGAAAGGACTTAATACTGGAAATTTGGATGAGCTTTTCTCAGTGTTTTACAGAGCCTCTGACTGATGTCATTTTCTAGACCTGTCTTTTTTTAAGACAGTCAACAGGAATTAAGTTTTTCTGCCATCTAGTGTTCAAAACTATTTTTACCATTTAGTGCTGCATCTTTATAGTTTGCAAAAGTTGAAGGCTTCACTTTGAATGTGTTATATTTTTAGAACATCCCAAAATATCTCGATCAAATCTCTTACTCAGATTTTGTAATACTTCACATGTTCTGACATTGGCTCATTCGGACTCTATCTCGTAGGTCTCTTTTCATTTCCGTTTCATTCCTACTTACATAGTTTTTAATTTTGTGATGTGGTTTTTGTCAAATGCTTAAGATGGTACAAATTGCATCAACATATTTCAGTTCCATCTATTTGCAAATCAGTGTGCTTAAAGGCCTCAAAATGGATCCTGCTTTAATTTTCAGTGAAATTATCCAGGAATACAGTGTGATGCCCACATTTTGTGTATTTCAGAGTCTTCATAAAACCTGGAAGTAAAGGTTTTTAAATCTGTTAAAAGTGATTACAGATTCCCAACACCCCCATTTAGAAAGACTGGGTCTGTTTTTGTAAATTAACTATTAGGTATTAATTCTGTTGTGAGTTTCAGAATATTATTTAATAATAGTTTATTGTTAAATCTTGTTATTGGGGATTTTTTATGTTTTCAGCTTGCAAAATAGCCAATTTTATCACTCAGGTACTGTGTTTGTGATGTCATTTTACTAACTTCACAAAACCCAGATTAAAATTGTTAACATGGATTTTTTTTGTGATGCAGAAATCATTGCATTCTACCTCCCATGCGATCCTCTATTTGTTTATTGAAATTAATGCCAATATTCCTGTTGGCCTTTATTTTTACTGATTATGATGAAGTTTGTGTGTTTTAATGTGAAAATCCCATTAAATGCCATTTTAAGCAGGAAGATCTTATTTCTTTACAGACAAAGATGAGGATTTGAGCCCACATCTTTGTAACTGATGTCTCATGCCGTAAGTTGTGGACCACACGACTTTGCAGTTTCTCATGGCACATTTATACTTTCTGCTGTCAATTGCCTCTTTCGAACTATAAATCGCTCAACAATGTATTTGATGTACAAAGATTGTTTTTGTGATGCCGGTTTTCTCAATTGTTCATAATTGTGTATTTTTGTGTCTGTGATGTAAATCACTGTGAATTTTCTTGTTACTGAAATGTGACATACAAACAATCTTGAATGATAATAAAAATATGAATAGCCTGTTTGCTTGCAGAGCATCTAATCAAACCAGTTAATCCAGGTGTGGAGGTGCAGGTAGTCACACTTGTAAACTGTGAGTCATTAGTTAAACTTGTCACTCAATTACCAGTGAAAATACCCTGAAAGTCATTCATCTCTCACTTGTTTCATGAAGATGAAAACACGTCAGTCAAACAATGGAGTATTAAGTGCTCTACAGCGAGTTTCTACTTTTCCAGGCTCTTTCAGAATTGCCACTGATAGCAGAAAATAGAAATCCGCCATGAGAAACTTCTAAGGTGTGGAAGGCTTTGAAAGATTTGTGTAGAAATCCTAATGTTTATGCTTAATTAAGCATTTAATGGGATTTTCAGATTAAAACACACAAACTTCATTTTCGTCAATAATCTTTTACTCTGGGAATGAAAGTAAGTAATAAATGAATGTCTGTTTGTTCTTTGTGCAGGGCATCACACCCAAATAAGAACTGAAGACGCCGCGTCCATGTTTTACTTACCCATTGCTGGAGCATTTCATCGTGTTGCTGATGGATCCAACATAAATAATTTGTCTCCAAATTAATGTGGCAGACCTTTGCATGTTTTGTTGTAACTCTGAACATGTATATATGTTAATCTGTAAATTAAGTAAGCAAGAAACCAGGCCATACATGTGAAAATGAACTACAGAATAGCATGTTAGTTCATGCAGGGATAGAACTTACACATTTTTCCATTGTAAATCATCTTAGTGAAGAAAATATTGTAACTTGGAGCACCTGGATGACTAGGTAGTCCTGGTGCTTGGCTGGTGCAGTAGCTTCCATATTTGGAGTTTTCCCAACTTTTTTATAAACAGGACAAAAGAAAAGCACCATTTTCATTCGAAATACTGTTATTTGCATAAATAAAAAAAAAAAACCCCAAAAAAATTAGTTGAACGTTGTGGAAATATACAAAACCTTTTTACTTGCTGTTAACAGGCATGAAAACATGCCAGCAAGGAATAAAATGCAGATATTGAACCACATTTATCAAACATGCGATTTTTGTATTAACTGGAGCCAAAGTTGTCACTGGGTTGGTTAGCACAGTTGATAGAGACTGTATCTCAGTGTCATTGGTTCTTAGTTTAAGACCTGCTTAAGGTATAGTTTTAAAGTTTAACACGCAAGACTGACTTTGTGGTATTTGTAGAAGTTTGAGCGGCTGTATTGGC